>JBBPUA010000903.1:0-11228 GCA_038094355.1 Afroboletus lepidellus | reverse complement strand
TTTTGTCTGATGCGACGTCAAATGAGCTAAATACCTTTGTAATCGACGTAAATCCGCGAAACCCACGGAGACATAAGGAAATGGCCTACGGCTCCTAGTGCATCTGTCAAGCTTAGAGTTTTATTAGCTCTCCGCTTTAGCACATTGATGGAAAGACACAACTACCACTCGATTTTATCCCTGCTCATCGAATTTGACGTGGTGTGGTAGCTTGTGAAGACGTAAGCGTCCGCCAGGACAGGACGGACAGCATGGATACATCTGTCCACTATTCTCAGGCGCCGCCGCGTGGACTGTGCATGTGTCGAGTGGCTGGGCTCAGCACCTTCAATGTGCTCGGTTACTTGGTCCCGGGACTCCGTTCATGTCTCGCTAGGTCTCACATCCTCAGTGGCACCACCTGTTGTTTAAAAGTCTGTCCTCTTCCAGCCTTGATCGCGTGAAAAAAGTATATAGATTGGGGTTCGAGGTGAGAGAGCGGAGAAGCTATGCAACGGTTGTTGCTCCGAACGGGAAAATAGTACATGTAGGGTTAGGGTTTGTGGTGTGTATATAACACCTCCGAGACGTGCAGCTAAACACGCAACACTTTCAGAATGCGGGACGCGACTCTGACGCGAAGGATAACTTTGGACAGCCTGTTACGAACAGGCAATGAGATGATCAACAAGAGTTCTCAAGATGCAAATTTTATCTATGTATCACGTTTTCAAGTCCACCAAGGAGTCCTCCTGACATGGACACGAGTCGATGGTTGTAGATAGGTACATTTGGATTTATATAAGTGAATTGGGGACCAAGACAAATCCATAAAGTAAACTACCCAGCACCCCTACCAGCCTTCCGTGCGCGCCTTTTTCTGCCAATCAGGGACCCAACGATCTTCCCGGGTTTCGGAGATTCATCCTTGATCTGCACGGTCTTGGTCCCTTTGGTTGGGTCTGGAGATACACGACGTTTCTTGGACGGTGGCTCTTCCAAGCTCGGTGCGGGCTTCCGACTACTATGTGATTGGGACTATAAAACGCAATCAGCGACTCTACTCGGACCGCCCTTCCGAACCTAGATGACTCACCTGTTTCTCCTTTTGTGCTGTTCGACGTTGTACGACTTGGATATTCTCTATGGAAAATTCCACGATGAGTGTTGCTTTGGCGGGCTTGCACGGGGTTTCCATTTCGTCCTTCATCCGTTTCATCCTAGCGTCCTCCGAACTCTCCTTTGCCTTTTCTCCCTTCAAGAGGTCCGCGAGTTCTTCCTTCCACCATTTATCAAAGAGTGCACCGACATCCGCGTTATTGTTGGCCCATCGTAACACGCGCAGCGCATCGGCGTGCGTGTGCATTTCAATGAAACCGTATCCGCGGCTGCGGCCTTTGCCAGTGACAGGGTCGACACGGTCTGACTGGCGTACGATCTTCGCCTGCCTGACGACCGTGAGACGTCCTTTACCCTCGTGCTTCCTTGGCTTGACGTCCCTGACGGCTCCCTTGTCGTCTTGGTCGTTGGCGTTAACAGACGCGGCAAGTTCATCGGAGCTAAGACCTTCCCGGGCCCCCTTCTTGACTTCTGCATTGAACTCCCGAACGCTGTAGATCGCAAGCCGCTTGAGAACACGCTCGGTGACGAACAGTGGTATTTGACGTATGCTGAGCCGTGTCTTGGAAACGTAAAGGGAGGGATTACTGCGAAGCATGGTTCGGCGGGCGTTGAAGGAGTTGGTACGCTTCTCGAGCTCGACCTGGGGAATAGTCTCGGCAGCAGGGCTGTTAGGCAGAATTACTATGATTTCTTTAGTTAGCGAGTCGGGAAAGTGGTGAATTAGCTTACCCCCTTCGCGCAACAGGTAGAGATTTCGTTTGTCGGCCTTTTCTCGACTCTTTTCGCCATCTTCCTTGAGTTTTGCAGCTTGGTCCCTCGTGACTGCACGAACAGCGTCAAGCGTCCGACCATGCAATACTAAATTCTTCGCAACGCCTGCTGATGGATCGGGAGTGAGGAGTGAAGGGAGAGAAAATGGATTTTTAATCGGCTATCAGGTCGTAATTGAGTATTTAACCGGGACTGCGGGGGTATACTTGCCTGTGATTGGATGCCCATTGTCTCTGCGCGTAAAAGGTCGCTTTGCTGGATGACTTTGTCCGCATCTTCCTTGTTCCAAAAGCACGCGAATCCGGTCCCCCGGGGACGCTCAGTTTCGGGATCGAAGGTAAGGCGAACGTATCTGAGTGGACCAAACGCGCGGAACCTGCGGTAATAGATAAGTAAACCGATACAGAACAGAAAGGGATACATACAGCGTCCGTATTTCATCCTCTGTAGCGGTAAATGGAATATTGCGAATGAAGATTGTGTTCCCGGTATCGGTGTGGGGCAACTGTGGCTTTTTCGGGGATTCGTCGTCGCTGTCACGCTCAGGAGGCTCGCCCTCCTCGCCGTCGTCATCATCCCCTTCCTCATCTCTTGAATCCTGCTCGTGTATTCCGAGTCGTTCTTCGTCACTGTCGGCTTCACTGTCCTCACTTGCACTTGCGTCGCTTTCTGGGCTATCCATTTCCACATCATCCTCTGCGCCTTCAAGCTTTCCTTTCTCCTTCACCCATCTCTCTTTGCTAAGCGCCCAGTCAACCGCGATCACGCGCTCTTTTCCCCTACATTCGCTTTGTTCCAGCTCTTCTATCATCTCTTTCTCTTCACCATCATCAGACTCGATGTTTTGATGCTTCTTTTCCTCCCGACGCTGCTTCTTTCTTTTCTGCTTGTCAGATACAATATCATTCGCCATGCCGGCCGCAACTTTCATCCCATTACACTTTTCCAATGCGGACTCGGCATCTTTCTTGCTCGACATCCAAACGAACGCAAAACCCTTGGAACGAGATCCTTTGTGTTCCGCGTCGTCCTCGATTTTGACTTCGCCGATTTCTACATGGGGAATGTGAATCGAGTGAATGGGACCGTACGGAAGAAAGATGGCCCGTAGATCCTGTTCAGTGACGTTGAAGGGAAGGTTTCGAACAATGAGGCGACTAGCTCGGCTTGGTGCGGTTCCGAAAGTAGCTTCTATAGGTGATTAGAACGTGAACGAGTATAGATCAAATAAATGGTTTATACTTTTCGTAGTGGTTTTGACGAGGTTGTCAAGTCGCTTTTTGAGCACGACAGAAAGTAAACTACCTTTGAAGACGTGAGCGTGGAGCTTGTTGACCGCGTCTTGTGCAAGGTTTGATGAGGAGAACAGTACGCGTGCTAGATTGGCTTGTAAGTGAGGTCAACGACAGAAATGGTTGTCTTGCCCGTTGACGAGTCTTCGCCTCCAGTGGTCTTTGCCGGCCACTCTACACTTTCAGCACCCTCGAACTTTCGGAGCTTCTTCCACAATGACTTTTGGTTGATCAACGACGGCAAGCCGGACACGACGATAGTCCGAATAGCAAGAGGATCGTTGATCTTGTGTACTGGTAAACTTCGTACAGGAGGCTCCATCTCTTCTTTTTTCGTGGTCTCCGTTTTCGACCGGTCCTTGGACTTGTTTTTCGGCTGCATAAACAGCAATCGATGGCAAGCGACACGAGAACGTGAGATGAACCTACTTTACTCTCGGCCCACTGTACGCGTATGCTTCTGCCGTTGATAGTCATGCCATTAGCTGTGATCGACTCGAATGCCGCCTGGGCATCTTCCCTGATGGAAAACGAGACGTATCCAACGCCCTTGGAGACACCAGATCCATGCTCGAGGACGACGAATGCAGAGCGTACGGGCGCAAGATCGGAGAAAGCGGTCTGAAGATCAGTCGAAGTCGCATCATACGGTAGGTTGGACACGAAAAGGGTCGAACTGTGCAACGTCGATGGAATCGGGGTTTATTTCCTCTGAAGTAGGACTCACCCATGACCATGGCCGCTATTTGATGGGTCCTCGTCGTCCCTCGCTGTACGCTTGCCCAATGCAGTCGCCGACATGGTTTGTGCCAGCCGGTGGAATTTGTTTATCGTTGTTTGCACTTAGGGAGATCGGCGGGTGGAGTTTCCAAGTTTTCTCTTGTTCCAATCAACTCCCATCACACGATACAAACGTCATCGTTATACTGCTTAAATGATCTAGACTTATGAAATCTCGCGCCCATCGTTCATAATCCCTATGATGATCCTCGTTGAACCTTTAGAAGGGGATACAAGTACTTGTCTCAGACCGCGGCAACGGCCCGCCAGAATGTATCAGGTATAGAGTTCTTACCATGTCAACGGGGACATGGCAAAAATGCATGTACAGCTTTCATGGATATACATTCACCTTCTATTTTCCTCTCAATCCCCGCATTATGCATCGTAGTCATGACAAAGTTGAAAGCGGCCAAACGAGATGGTAGAAATGAAGGTAAGATTCAGGCGGGCGCTCTACCCGACTGCAGATGACCATACAGGACAGCTCCGCTGGACCTGTAGTGCAGAGTGTCGTACGACGAACCGGCCTGCACTGGCCTAGACCTCGCTATCTTTTTCTAACCCCGTCGGGACGATGCCTAGCAACAAATCAACGTGAGTTTCGACCGATTCTAACCCATACAACATACCTGAGTTTGATAGGTCTCTACGGCCTGGAGTGAACTGTATCGTCGAGAGCGGTGCCTTCAGGGTACTATCTTTCTGCCATGCATTTCCCTCTGCTACACGTAGGATCAACATCTGAGGTGACACACACTGCAATTCAAGCAAAAATCGAGCGGTCAGTACGAACAATTCTTCACGGATCAACAAAGTATTGGACCACTTACCGTCATTATGGTATACACATGCGAGATAGCGACCTCTGTCTGACTTCCCACCCCGTAGGATATCAAATATGCAACCCCAGAAAGCGTGAAAGGTAGGACAGACTCGACGAGGACCATCATGATAGTGAAGTATGGTGATGCATGGTGATCGCCAAGATACTCCTTCACAGTCTTCGCATAAGACAATAATCGATAACAGATCATGCACGTCAAGATCATGTTCAGTAATACCGAGGTTGAGTAATACGCTAAGCCAATTTTAGCGGCGGTCCCGCTGAAAAAATCGGTCTTGGTTATGCCAGCGGCCCAGATGACCAGGATCCCCAAGACTGATTTTGGTAGAGTTGGAATTAGAGCCGAGACTCGCGGTGAGTTGATGCTCACCGAGAGTGGCTAGCCACAGAATGGACGGTACAATAAGGACACGACTGCTGTCCCATACGATTCGACAGCGATACATCTGGAACGAGGTGAGCGAGCTGCTTTCTTGAGATCCATCCACCTCGCCTTACCATCAGGCTATCGGTCATTTGCTGCAGAATGATAGTCACGACTGCTACAAAATCAATGTATCCGTAGGGGATCGGCCTGGGTGGGTGGATAAGATCCCATATCCAAGCGGCTTGACCAAATGACCCGAGGACGGCTATCCAGACGGTAACCAAGAGGAACATCACGCTGCTGAAAACCCCATAAAACACATCGGATTTCTGGCGCGTCCTTTTGCGGGCCAGGAAGACATGCATAGTCCTGAAATACAGACATAGTTCGACGCCTAGCGACACAGCGGTGAGACCTTGCTATCTGTGTATAATCAAACGTACCGTATAAGATGTCGTGTAAATGCATGCCCACGTAGAACGCCGCCTGCTTGGATAACGATGCGTCGGGTGCCATGGCGCTGGAGGAACTCTGTTGGCAAGCATGACGTTTGTCAGATACCGGAACTTTATACTACTGCAAGTATATATACTAGGGTTCTAAACCCTGGGGCACCTGATAAATGGTCCGGCCTGAGGATGATACGGCACGGTTGGTCATGATACTGGGGATGAGTATATGCGGCCCTCGCGATCCCACCCGACATCCACGGATTAAAGTTCTGCCCTCCTGAGTGCCAGGCCTGCTGAGCCAGATCGATGACCCAATTTACAATGTAATGCAATGGTCCCTAGGACGAGCGACTTCGTGTCATCCATTCAGATCTGAAGCCAAACTTCACTTTCGCACTGTAGAAATACCTAGTGTTTAAAACGTCGGAGTCACGGTGAGTAGTTGAGTGGCAACGAAACACCACGGCCAGGTCATTGACACGAGTTCTCCCCTCTCCAGTTGTTCCCGTTGCTGCCGCTGTCCTAAAACGAAACAAAGACCAACCACGTGCTGACTCAAAGGCTATACTCCGAGTGGCGTGCATTAACCAGAAAGAAGTGTGTCCTGGCGCCTTTCTTCTTGACCCTGACGAATCCTATGATTCACGCCGACATGGGATACTGCGAAAGGGTTGAATCAATTATCTATTTAATTCTGTCCCTACTTGCCCTGAGGGACTGTCGTCCATGCCCGGAGCCAGGGTTTGTTCTAGCACTGTGCCCCACCAGCCCGAGGATCGCGAGCTATCATTTACTAGTACAGGGCATCAGCGTGACCTACCCTGCAGGCTGGGCAACTGGGAACCGATAGCGACGATAGACCTCTAGTCACTTCCAACGATGGTTAAGACCTCCAGGGATACGTACAATCTAAGTGACCAATCGAGAATGTAAATACGTATTGAATGGAGTATCTAGGTTGGAAACAAACCTCATACCCTTGCTAAGCGAATTTTCATCACAGGGTGGTGAATTCTCGTATCGTCACTTTCATTTTCTGTTCACGTCTTCGTCGTGAGACAAGGGGCGATCTCCGTCCCTGATTCAACTGGGTTGGGACTGTCTGAATAACGCGAGGATGCATACGCCGAGGATGCAAGGGCATGTGTGAATAATATAATTGGCACGTCAACTCGGCGTTCGTGCAGTTCTAAACGAGGAGCATCCACACTATTTGGTGTACACTGGGTGACGCAAAGGAACGGACATGTACTGCAGGTGCATCCTTGCCAGGAATACAGATACGATATCTAGCGTCGGTCGACGAGGCAAGGATTGACGCGTGCGACACCGGGACGAGGTCTCACGGAATTTTCCGACCAACACTACACCGGAAGGGCGACGAGCTTTGCTGCAGACGATGTACCGCGCCGTCGCCGTCCCCAAACGAGCCCTTGGCAGAGGCCTCGTCAGGGCAAGGACAGTAAGCACACATCCAGTTTTCTCCCAGGTCCAAGTCCAAGCTCACCAGCGCGACAGCGGCTGGTAAGCACCACTCCTCCCAACCCGACCACCACCGGAGCGGCCACAGGTTCCGCCTCCGCACCCAAGAAAGCCAGCCATGCCGTCCAACGACTCCTTTTCTACTCCGTCACCGCAGCCGGCACGTTTTACATCGGCAGCACCTTTGTGTCCTTTCAAAACCAGCAGTACCGCGACCTGTTCACGAAACACGTCCCTCTGGGCGAGGTGCTCGTCGAGTATGGCGAACAGCACCAATGGGACGAAATTACCATGCAGCAGGTCATCGTCGCCACCGTCGACACTGCCAAAGCCGCCTACGACTTTGTCCAGCGACAGCTTGGCCAGGTGACGCAGAGCACGGAGGTGAAGGCGACCCAGCCCGACAAGGACGCTCCACTTGACAGCAAGAAGTCGTCCCTCGACGAGGCTAAGGCGCGCGTCAAATCCACCGCGGCAGTTCTTAAAGCCAACGTACACAAGGCAAAGGACGAGCTCTCGCCCGAAGCTGCCACCAAGGCCTCGGCAGTTGCAAGGTACAAGGCTGCGCAGTTCGCGGAGGAGGTGGATGAGTTGATCAAAAAAGCGGAAGCTGCGTTGGCGAAACCTGTAGAAACCGTTTTGGAACCAACGCCCATCCCAGAGTCGTCGTCTTCTGCTCCGGGTGCAACCGTAGAGGTTGTAGTCTTGTCGGACTCGCCACGCGACGCAAACGTTTATGCCAACCCCCTTCCCATTGGTTTCGAACCGCCACCTGGTTATTCTAGGCCCAAACCTGTCCCCAAACCCAAGGCTGAAGTGCTTCCTTTGGTTGCTCCCTCTGTCGCAGATGTTGCCATCTCGGAACCCGTCATTTCGCATCTCGCAGGCACCATCGACGATCTCGCCTCGTATTTGAACGCGAATCCTTCCGCTGCGAACAAGGCCAAGGGCATCCTCGATACCGCCCGGAATGACCTTACTGAGCTCGCCACTCGCTTCGACAAAATCAAAGAGGACGAGAAGCACGAACTCGAGGCAAAACTAGACGAGCAGGCTCGTGAATACAGCACGAAGCTGCTGGAGCTCGAGCTAGATTCTCAGGACAAGTTGGCTCTGCAGAGGGAGGATTACGAAAAGTACATTGCAGAGGAAAAGATGGCACTCGTCCAATCATACCGCGAGAGGCTCGAGAGCGAGCTCAAAGCACAGACAGAGCTTCTCAACGAGCGGTGAGTGGATCCGGCGTGCTGGCTCTACTGGCGCTTGACATCTGTCTAGCTTGAAAGAGGCGATCGTCGCGCAAGGCATCGAGCTCCAACGTCGGTGGATTCGCGAAGTCAAGGTCAAGGTCGAAGAGGAGCGCGGCGGCCGACTGGCGCGTCTCGACGAACTCGCGACAGGGCTCAAACGCCTCGAACGCGTCGCGCTGGACAACTCGTCCTACCTCGACGAGAACATCCGCGTACACGGCATGTGGACCGCACTGCGCGCCCTGCAAGCTGCCATCGACGCGCCAGAGCGCAAGCCCTTCCGCGAGGAGTTGCGTATACTTCGACACATTGCGGTCGCCAAGGACGACGAGATCGTGTCCACGGCACTCGCGTCGCTCGAGCAGTCCGACGTCCCCGACATGGGGGTGGAGCCCCTCGCGGATCTCACGACGTGGTTCACGACGTCGGTGGCGCCGCGCGTGTCGAGCGTGGCGCTCGTGCCGGACGAGAACGCGGGCGTGCTGTCGTACCTGGCCTCGCATCTCTTGTCGTCGTTGCAGTTCCAGCGACACGGGCTGACGCCCGGGTCGGACGTGTTGAGCGTGTTGTCGCGGGCCGAGTTTTATATGAACGAGAAGGACTTGGACAGCGCGACGCGGGAGCTGAACCAGCTGACGGGTCCGGCCAAGGAGTTGCTTGGGGATTGGTTGGAGGCTGCGCGGAGACGGCTCGAGGCGCAGCAGGCCTTGGAGGTGGGTGCCGGTTCCTTGTTCGGGAGATGGTTACTGACGCTGCGTCCGTTCAGGTGATACAAGCGCAGGCGACGCTTGCGTCCTTGCTCGTCGTTTAGATTCACTGATGATACTCGTACACCGATGCAATCTAGATGGTTTCATAGACTGTTGGCAAGTTCGTTGCAGAAACTTGGGTTCCCATGTTATTGCATCGCGCCATGGGGCGGGCCTGGTGGAGACCGCTGCATCTGTCATTCGATGACTGGTTGGATGCTCGGAACAAGACCACACGGAGTCTGTTCTTCAGAAGTCCAACTCACCAGCGACTATGTCCGAGCCGCTACAATATGAAGCAAAATGTTGGGCGTTGGGAATACCACTGTCGCCTTGAAATCTGATGCTACGATCTCTGCATGGTTATGCCATAAATCAAAAGGGACGGATCCTAGCATCATAAAGTTCATAGCAGGTACAAAGAAACTCTGTCATCGACCCGTTCCCACCCCATGCACAGTACTGAAACAAATGCAGCTTGGATGGTTTATCCAGAAATCCCACGACTTGTTGCAAGGCTCATTGCAAACCCATGTCTGCACCAGCAGACAGCGCACACTCGCAAATGACCTGAGCACGCCGGACGACGGTCTGGGCACTGTCCGGATTGTTCGGGGACGTTCTCGAGACCTTGACGAGTCCGGGAAAGATGGTCGCGCCCACCTTGTCCACGTCTCCACATTCGCTCTTGAGACACCTCCGGACGAGTTCATTCTGTCGCGGGTATAGCTGACTCCCGATCTCAGGGACGAACGAACGGTAAAACACATCTCCGCCTCCGCCCCCGCCACCCGTGGATGGTGAACCATGAAGCATCCGCGAAAACGTGTACGCGGCCGCGAGGATGCCAGGGATGGCGCGCATGTGGTCCCCGATACGTTTGATGAGGGTGGGGAGCTGCTCCTCCAAGATGCTCGCCGTGAGTTCGGGAGAACACGACTCGACGGCGGCTGAAAAGGTTTGACGACGCCAGACGCCGGCGACAACCGGGTTTCCTGGATTCGGAGGTCAGAAACTGGTCCTAGCCAAGGAAGGCAAGACGACGTACTGGAAAAGAGGTGCTCGTGTATGCGCGTCAGCTGGACGTTGGCCTCTGCAGAGTTGGTGACCATGAGGACGTTGATGATCTCGGTGCTGATGAGCTCAGAGAGGGCGTGTCGGAGGATGTTCTGGACCTGGATTGGCGAGGCGCCGTCGGGGGGCAGTGTGTCGTAGGAGGCGGACCCAGTCAGGTCGGTGAGCGCAGCCAAGTAGATGTCTGACAATGACGCAGGCGGGTTGCGGACGACGTCGGCCGCCCATCGATTCAGCAGCCGCTCGAGCTGGGACGCGGCGTTCTGTCGACGTCGTCAACGAACTGCGACGCGCCCCGCCATAAAGGACGCACCTTGATCGAAAAGTCGTCGACGGAAGACCCGCCCTGTTTGTTGCTGGTGGACGACGGGTCGCTGGCGGTCCCCTCGAGGAGGGAGATCCGCGTGCGCAAGAGGGCGACTTGTTTTTCTTGTTCCTCGAGCTGGCGGCGCTGTTCCTCGACTTTTTCGTGGGCTATGCGCTGGTCGACGTCAGGATCGACGAGCCTCGCGGGCGATGGGCGCGACGTACAAAGTTTGTGAGGGCGTAGCGGTACTGCTCGCCGCTGACGACGTCCATCTGCTGTGGATAGGCCATTGGAAGGGTTGATGAGGCATAATTGGGGGTGAGGGTATGTACATAACCAACATCCGCCCCATCACCGCCTCAGCACCGCCTTGCATCCTCACCCCCATCATGATGCACACTCAATCAGATCCGTGTCCACTGCATTTCAGCTGAGGTGAAAAGGCACATTCCGCCAAGCCATCCAGGACGCCACCATTTGCCATGACCACCAGGTTCATCCGCATGGGCCCGCCTGCCTTGACTCTAGCCCCAAGTACCGTACCATTGTAATCGTCATTGCAAGAGACAAGCAAGGGGCTGGCTAGACTCGGGTTCGACTAATCGGCCCTGGCGGCGAGTATTTTCTATCGCCTCCCTTGAAGTTGTACTTTTACACACACCGGGCTCACCCCAGGTGTTGGCAAAATCTCGATGACGCGGCAGGACGAATGTAACCTTGTCCGGGTCCCATTGTTTTATCTACAGCCCCTTTGGA
>JBBPUA010000902.1:0-11232 GCA_038094355.1 Afroboletus lepidellus | reverse complement strand
TGGACTCTTTTTTTTTGCCTCCTTTGGGGGCGATTCTCTTTGCTGCGATGGTGATGTATTTTGAGGAGATGTAAACAGCGTTATAATTTATAAACTCGTCTCCGCCAGATCTGCTGCTCTGCTCTTTGGACGGGGGTCCTAGTGGTGGGGCTCCGTCACGCAGAGGGTCTCACGAGCTTATCATAGGTCGGTCTCAGCCTGCGTCTGCGACGATTTCCGTTGTGAGTCGTCGCCACCCGGTGATGGCTTAGGCGCGTTGCATGGTATGTATAGGTTGGTCGCCTCAAACGAAGGCTAAACTACTTTCAAGGACATTGTTGGTGTCAAGGGCGGGGCGAACCTTTCGCCGTCACCCGAGAAGGAACGTCATTTTGTCGGAGTAAGTTTGGCAAGACGGCCGCAACCAGCTCTATGGACTTCTCGACACCGTCATCTCTACCTCCAAGCGCCAACACCAAAGGTCGTTCGAGGGCGAATTCGCGCTAGCCATAAGAAGTGCAGTCAGGTTGACAACGGACGATGATAAAGTCACATGGATAACCAAGAAAACAGAAGTACTATGTTGCTTGTTAGGCAGCATTAATTTCACACTCGGCGAGTTTACTCTGCGGCAATAATCGGTGTGCGCAGTTCAACTGTCCTCTGAGTCATCGGCATCAGATTCCTCCGAATCGGACCAGTCGCTATCGTGACGAGGTCGACTGTACTCTTCGATTATATGAAACCGACCATCTCCCCACAGACCAGTCATAGCCTTGACGTGACCCTCGGTTACAATGCAGCCATCCATGGTGAGTATGCCGCACGATTCTATACGGTTGGAGAGAGCGTCGTAAAGGTGTTGAACATCCACATAGCGTGACATGTCACTTCCAGTCGGTGTCAAGTGCTTGAACGAGATGTTGTTTAGATGCAATCCCTGCAATGCAGGCGCATACGCCCAGCCGGAACCTGTACCCTGGGTTTCTGGATGACGAGGAACGGAGAGAATGGAAGCCAGGTCTGGCATGCGGCCACAGTGCAGTTCGAGGTACTCTAGGCCTCGAATGTGTTCCAACGTTCTCGTCCAAAAGGTAGACGACCTTGACGGTCCCTTGACGCGAAGTCTTTGGACGTTCACCAAAGGCATGGAGCAACAAACATCGCCTATGAAGCGATCCGCATCATCCGTCATCCGTGACTCATCGAGGTCGATGGTGAGGAGCAGAGGGACGTTGGGATCCCACTCCCCATCCGGCATGGGATTATCCTCCGATGTATTGAAAGTGAGTGTTTCTGGCAAGTCACATAAATTGATGGACAATGAGCGAATTGTCAGGCTGGATGTCTCGAATCTCTGTGCGAGAACTAAAGGGAGCGGTGCATAGTCTTCAAGGATGCCAAGTTCGCATTCGCACGTCAGCCTGACTATTGCTTTTGATGGCACCTTGACATAGCATAGAAATGCGGCAACGGTCAAAAGTGGAGCGGTGATCCAAAGGCGAGAAAGACTGGGTAAATTGATTTCTTGGAGAGTTTTAGATGCAGCACTAGAGAGAAAGTCAGCAGCACTAGAAAGGGCACTCTCGAGATGTAGAACTGTGAGGTTGGGCATGCATCTGAGTGTGGCTAGGAAGTCCGCTGTGTGCTGATGAAACTCGGCAGGAATATAACGCAGGGCAAGGGTCGTCAGGCCATTCAACTTGAGCGAATACCATGCTACGGGACAAAACTCAAGGTCGAGGGTACGGAGCATTGGTGTATCTCCACTAAAGAGCACTCCGGGCCAGTCCCACTGATCGATATTTGCCGAGATTGTCAGGCTAGTCAGGTGAGGAGCGCGAGGTGAAAGCGCAGAAGTAACAGCAACATCACTGTAATCTTGAAGAGAAAGGCGAAATTCTTGAATGCGGTCCACATGCCCCATGGCTTGCTCCACAAAGTACAATGCCCAATGCGCAGAATGCCGTCCCAAACCGACGTTTGCCTTGAGCGGCGCTTGCCTCGATCTTGCCAAAAATTCCGCTGCCCAGCGCGGTGACGTGATGGAAAGGTAGGACCAAAGAATCGAGTAATTCAATGTAACATTGCGCCAATGGCGGCAAACGTATGTCACATTGATCCAACGAGGTAACGTTGAATCGTCAAGATCATCTTTTTCATGATATTCATGAGCGAGGTACATGAATATGGCTTGAAGGATCTCTGTGGGAAGGCGAGAGACAGGGGAGAGGAAATTCCTCTGGAAAGAGAGGTCGGACACTTCAGACTTTCGTCTAGCAATCTCCTCGTCCATGCGAGCCATAGTCATGTCAACCATGTCATATTTTGGTTCGGAAGAAGGTAAATGCCAACAGTTCATATTCATCAGTACAGGGTGCCGATTGACGATGCTGTGAGTGGGATTAGTGTCTGAATCACAGCAAGTACTCAGTACTCGGTAACGTACCGAACGTAATACTCGTCGAGTCAAACAACACCATTAAGAACCGACAGAACTGGAAAGTGTTGAGAGTGATGTTCGTACAACCCCTAATACTTCTCGAAATTATGTAATCCGAGGCATGACGATGAGGTCCGGTGACCGGGACCAAATGGCCTTCATTAAGCTTCATTTTCGAAAGACCCAAACGGGCGGAGCGAACAGGAAGAAGTGCGCAATTCGTACCGTAACGGACGTGCGAATTCGCACTGATGCTTTATCGATATTTTTCCCACACCCCATCTTTCTTCACGACCAGCTCAAAGGCTGCAATGCTCACCACGCACAGGACTTTTCGTCCGACTTCGTGAGCGGGTAAGGTCCGAGAGTTCAAATCCCCCTCGATCGGCCCTCGCAGGGCCCAGTTGTAACCAACTGAGCGGCATACCAGCAACGCAGCCGGTCTCTCGAGGAACCCGGCTTTGAAACGTGTCGCGGGGATCGCGCTCGCACCTCTTCCACCTTCACCCTCACGCGTCCTTGGGACGCCCCGCCCGCGCAGGACGATCGCACTGGGCGCTTCCGATCCCCTGACGACGTATCATTCGAGCGGGGTGCAGTCGTCGCCTGCGTCCTGATATGTTGCACGTCTACAGGGTCTTGGTGCGTCACGAAACAGGCGACGACTTTAGGGTCACGGACGGGATATCTTTTGAGAGAGAGTACGTGTGACCCGCGCGACGGCGGGCGCACGCTCTCGGGGCGATGAGGTGGGCGGGCGAGCGCTTGAGTGCACTTTGGCGGCGCACGTATGTGACGTGTCACTCGATTCGGACTATTCTTGAGTCTGGTCGTCGACGAATTTTTGGGATTTTGCCTCGTTTAGAGGCGCTGGGCTTGGGCGGAGATGCCAAGGTGCGTTTCTTCGTTGATGGCTATGGGAGCTCGTGTTTGTGAGGTGCTAGGGAAATGTCAGCTCTCGCACACGTCCAGCCTCCAACTTTGTCTGGTTCTGCAAGCACTGTAGTCAGAGCGATGGGCCGTAGCGGACACCGAGCGGATGTATTTATACGAGACTAATCGAAAACGGACTCATGCTGCCGCCGTGCCATCTGCGCCACCGCTTCCTCGCCTCTGCTCAGTGAGATGACGACACCGTCTCGCCGTCAGCCTTCCTTTCGTTTGCGAGCTCCATCTCGCGAGCATAGATTAGTTTTCGCCGCCACTCGCTCATCTCGCGGTCATGTGTAATGTGGCGCGCGAGTTAATAAAATGGCGATATCTCTCCTCTCTTTACCATCAAGAGCTGCAGTGCTCGCCTGGGATGTTACTTCTATCTCATCCAAGGGACGCCTCGCTCGTGCGAGCCAGATTGCGTGCATGAGTCGCAGCACAGCGAGCGGTACTGCGGTACAAATGTTTAGTCACGACCGGGTTGCTCGCGAGCGGGAAAGGGGCTGTTTAGCCACGCGGGGTACGAGGTGATCGCCAGCACGTCCTTGAGCGCACGCGAGGCGTGCAACTTGATTCAGACTGTTCTTGGGCTGGTTGGCGAATTTTTGGACTCCTTTGAGGAGGATTCCTGCGGAACAGGTCCGTTGCGTGGAGGTGTTCTGTGTGGCGATGCGTGGGAATATCTCGGCCAGAAAGGTGAGTTTGCCGCGTAACCCTTTCATCAGCCTGACCAGCTCAAAGGCTACGACGTTCACCTCGCACGAGACGGCCCTCCGTCTGCCTTCGTGAATGAGCCCATGTCCGAGCATGTTTATCCCCCTTGATTGGCTTTCGCGGGCCCAGTTGTAACAACTGAGCGACATACCCCAAGAGCTGGCCCCTCGCAGTCCCAAGACCCTCCAAGAGGCGAGGCACCGAGGGTCGTGGCTCTGAAGAGTGTCGCGGGGACCAGACGAGCGCCCTTCGGTGTGTTGCCTTTATCCTCCCCCGTGTCCCCCACGGGACGCCTCATCGCGCGTGCTCTTCCATCGGTCGTTGGCAAGATAAATACATCGTCTATCTAGATCCTTTATACCAACTAACGTTGTCCCTTTTGTCGTCACGACGCAGATTCGCGTTTCCTAGTATTGAAGCGAGACGCCAAACGAGGCGATCGCCCCGCTGTATCCTATTGCGCTACAACGCCGCTACGCTGAATAAGTGTAATGCCGGCGGTGGATGTGGCTTGGCGCTGTTGCGTTGCGCGGTGAGCATGACCATTCGTGGTCCGAAGCGTTTACGTCGTAGACGCTCCGGGGAAACGAGAAGGTGGCCACTCTCTGGGCGTACTCGTCTTTGGGCTTGATTCGTGGCTCACGCCTTCAGGCGTGAAGCGCAACTCGGACTGCTCTCGAGCTGGTCTTGTTGATATAATTTTTGGACTTTACTCCTTTTGTGGAGGTTTCTTGACTGCGTCAGAGTTGTACGTTGTACATAAATGCCTTGGGGCTAGTGAAACCTATTTCTGTCCTGTACTGGGGATTCGCCTCGTGTGAATGCATATGTCGTGGTTGCCTGCCAGTTTTTTTGATCCGTCTCCTCTGACACCTGCGGCGCACACGTGTCTGCCATTTAGGCGTTAGAATGGAAGAAAACAGAGTTTTCTCGTCCGCAGCTTGGAACATTTAAGGGGAGCTTCCGCTGCCTTGACTCCCTCCCATTCCCGGGCCACGCTGTGTCGATGTCCTGGCAGGGTGCGTCATACGACGCCCGCCCAATATGCTCCTGATCCCCCCGTCATAGATATCCTCGACGTCAGCCTGCTCCGATCGGGCAAGATCACGCAAGCGGCCATCGTGGGCCAAGACGGCGAAGTCTGGGCCGAGTCAGCCGGTTGCAACGTGTGCAGCACCCCCTTGCATTTTCCCCGCGCGCGCGCTTGCTGACGCCCACGACAGACGACAGAAGCGGAGCGCGGGGCGATCGTACAGGGGTTTGGGACGTACCCCGTGCGGGAGATCTTAGTCGGCGGGCGCACCTATGCGACGACCATGGGTTGCTTGGACGTCATTCTCGCGCAACGCAAGGTGGGCAAGGCGTTCTCGTCTGCGATGGGGCGACTGACCTGTCCATGCCCTGCAGGACGGCAGCGGATGTGTCGTCAAGAAGACGGACCAGAGCGTCATCATCGCCGAGTACATCTCCACCGCCGACATCATGACCACGCTGGCGCTCGTGGAACGCCTCGCCGAGTACCTGATTTCGCAGGGCTATTGATCACGCTGCGACAGGTCCACTGCTCGAAAGACACGTGTAGATTGTGACGGGATGCGACGAACGTGTTCGATTATACTCCATACACGAACCTTTTTTTAATTCATAGAACGCTACGAGCCTCCTTTCCTCTGAACGTGTTGATGACCTTAATCCTCTCGAGGCGTATAGAAGCTTGGGAAAATACCTGTCACGTCTTCGTGATACCAAAACCTCCCTGGCGTGGTAGTATCTACCGGGGCAGGTCCAGCAGCAACGTCACCGCCCTTCTTCTGCCTGACGATCTCGATCCACATCGCCCCAAGCCCGAGACCCGGGACGAGCTCGAGCGTCTCCGCAAACGACGGCTGCACGAGCAGCGTAATGCTGTCCTTGCGGCAGTCGTGCGGCTTGCGAGTGGCAGTACGGCCTAGGTCGCCGAGCACATCGGACGGCTTGGTGGGATCGATCGCCGGTCCGCGAGACGCACTCCAGATTTCGGGCGCTGCGATATCACCTTCCTCACGACCCCATGGTTCGAGAACGACTTTGGCGAAGCGCGCATCGAGTTCTGCTTCGACACCGTCTGCTGATAGAGTCCAGTCCTGTGTCCCGCGCTTGGCTTTCCCGCGATGTCCTTTGGAGGGAGTGGGTGCGGCCTTGGGATGACCAGGCGGAAAGTGGATGGCGGATACACGTCGCGTAGAGCACTCGACGATGCCCGTCGTATGCGTCAGCGGGAACGCGCTCGGCCCCAGGACCGACATCAACGATACGGGATCGCGGTTCCACGAAGGGTCGGCATCGGCCCACGTGGCGCCGCCCCCGTCCGTCCCTTGTGTGTCCTCGGTCGCGCCGCCCCAAGATCCACTTTGTGCCCACGTGTTCGATGCGTCATCCCCCCACGAATCACCCAATGCCTCTCCCCAACCAGTTGGATTGTCGTTGGCGTTGCTTTCGTCGGTCGGAGACACCACCATGGTGGACGGGTCAACGGAAACCTCCATATCGATGTTGTCCTCGATCGCGTCTTTGAGCTGCGTCTGAGCCTCCGTAGGAAGCACCATGTCCGTTTTGACACCGTTGGAGATGTCGGTCACAGTGATGCCAGTGTCTAGGAAGTGAGATAAGATGAGATTCCCGGGGCAACGACGCCGACGTGCCTTTTTGGTCTGTCGCGGTATTCGCACTGATCGTCGACCAGTTAAACCCGCCTTGCCTTCCAAAGCACTCCCTGCACCCTTCGTTGAACCCGTCTGGAAGGGCCTGTCCTACCGTGTGCGTCAGGGGAAGCTCTTTCTTGGCCCATTCAATTCGTTCCAGGGCTCGCTTTAATCCACGCTGATATACGGACTCTGGAAGGACGCCGTTTCGAACGACGAATGCGAGGAAAAAAGAGACGAGGTGAGGCGTATGAATCAAGTTTCGTTCCGTCCTTGACCTAAAGTCAAACATCGTAACATGCGATCAGGGGAATAATACTTACCAGATGAGACCGTGCTCGCGCATATACGAAGAGAGAAAGATGCGGACGGCTTTCTCTGGATCATCGAGAAAGGTGGATATTTTCTCCTCCCGGAGTTCTTCGTCCATTTTACGAGGGTCGTCGTCGTCGATATCGAGGGCCTGGCCTGATCGCTGACGTTTCGCGGGTCGCGAATCCGCAGCGGTTCCCATTGCGGATTCGTCTTCATCAGAATCGTCATCAGAATCGAAATCAGGAGATTCAGCAGGAGCAAACTTCTTCCCGCCAGCCTTGCGGAATACAGAGGGATTGATAAGTAATCCGCTGAACAAACGAAACTTGGAAGGATCTTTCAGACGACGTGACGTTGATCGCACCACAAAAGACGTACCTGATCCCAAAGATTGTTGAGGCCCGACGAGACAGGGGGCCACGGACGACCAGTACGAAAATCGTCCGCCGACTGGTGAAACCGATCGACGGGCGAGATGTCGCTGATCAAGCCACGTTCACCATCGTGCGCGATATCCAAACCGAAAAACCACTCACGGATCATATCGCACCTTGGTCACCCTCAAATCCTCGCCCTCCTCCCACTCCTCATACCAAGGTGACTTCTTGACCGGGACGGCCTCCACAACGGGGGCCTTTTTCTTCTTGCGTTTCTTGCGCGAGCTGCTCTTGCATTCGTCCGTCGCGTGCTTGATGCGGAGCTCGACGGTTGGGATACCGAGCGCGTCGAGCTCGGCGTCCTCTTCGTCCGCCACATCTGCCCCGCTTTTCCTGGGTTCTGAGAAGAGCTGAATGCCTCGCGCCTTGAAGTCCTTGAAAGGCATGATTGTCACGCCCGGTGGTGTTTCAGGAAAAGGTGGAAACTTGATAAACGACAAGTCTTGCGTAAAGGTGTCGACGGTGTTGGACGCGGTAGGCACGGACATGAGGCCTTTAGACGTGTATTAGACGTGTTATCGATAAATCCCGACAATTGAGTCGGCTACTTGCGATGGGTCTTTCACAGTGGCCGGCCGAATCGTTGGGAGTAACTGATAATCTTGACCACTACCTTATCGGGACGTCTCCTAGCTAACCGCTCAATAACCCAAATACATTACAGACGTGTGATTGACTAAAGATACATCAATGGTCACTTCAAGGACGTAAGTGGCACGGTCTGGACTACCGGACACCCTCGGGGGGTATCCAATCCGGAACTTTACCCCACTCAAACTTTGCGCCCGCGAAGGCGGCCTTGACGTCTCCAGGTATCATCTCCTCGTAATCGCTAGGAAGGAGCGGAAGGTAGCGATCAGCACCTGGCTTCATCTTGGCCGCGAGTTTTGCGCCAGCAAAGTCTGGCGCCCCCGATGCAGGCTTCTCAACGGAGGGCGTCATAGGCATGGGCGAAGTGGCAAAGGGACTGGTACCGCTGATAGCGGATGCAGGCGATGCTAATACGGATAAAGTATTGCCAAACGATGAGGTTCCGAATGGGGCTGGTTGGGTTGTTCCGAACGCGGATTTTGGCACAGTTGGGGGGGCCCCAAAAGCACCTTGCGCCGCAGGAGTGGACCCGAACACGGACTGACTAGCCGTCGTGGAAGAGCTGAAAGCAGACTGACTCGACGTTGGGCCTGTACCATAATTACCTGGCGCAGCGGCGGGGGTGAAAGTCGATGGTTGAGATGCAAATGCGGAGAACCCGCCACCTGCGGTCCCACCGAAGGCACCGGAGGCGGGCTTGACGAGAGACGACTGCCCAAAGGCTGGCTGGGAAGTCTGGCCGAAACTAGATGCAGGTTGGGCAGGTTGGGAAAAGGCCGACTGCGCAGGTTGCGCGAAAGCCGACGCGGGCTGTGAGGGTTGACCGAATACTGAAGTTGGCTGGGGCCGCTGAGATGGCTGCCCAAAAACGGGTGTTGGCTGCGACGGCTTCCCAAACGCGGACATGGGTTGCGTTGAGAACGCGGAAGTGGGCTGATTTGCTGCGCCGAATGCAGACGGCTGCTTGAACACGGGGCTAGACGGTGCTGGCTGTCCGAATGCGGAGGTCTGGGTAGCTTGACCAAATGCTGATGTGAGCTGACCGGGTTGGCCGAATGCCGAAGCTGGCTGTGTAGCGGCCCCGAAAGCTGATGGTCCCTGGGTCGCCTGGCCGAATGAAGCGCCACTCGATGAACTCCCGAAGCTAGTCTGGCCAAAAGATGGTTGCCCAAAGGCTGACTTGCCGAATGTCGTCGTGGCCGCCCCGCTAAACGCAGACGGCATCGAACTCGTCCCAAACGCAGGCGACGCGGCTGTCGAGAACGCAGGCACCGGAGGACTCGACGCAGACCCGGTGGCTTGGGCTTGAGTACTGACTTTCACAGCTTGCTCGTACATCTGTTTGACATTGTCCCGCGCGTTCGCGTACAACTGGTCTGCAGTTACGGTCTTCTGTTCTTCATACTTGGCCTGACAAGAAATCAGACATGAGGGGAGTGCGAACAAAAACTGCGCACATATTCGTCAGTGGTTCCTGCTTTGAGGGCAGTCACCGCCTTGAGCCGTAATTCCTCTGGTGATTCGTCCAGTCCACTGATGACGACGGGCTCGTGTTTGGCAGGACCATACGAAGATAATGGCCAGAGCGGCTTATCCTTGAGTGGAGTAACGTCGGCTGCTATTGTCTCGACTCTGAGATGTAAATGAATAGTCCGATGAGGTGCTGGACTCAGAGGGGCTTACGAGTAAGGGACAGTAATTCTGTTATTATTGGGGGTCCATGTCTGGTCTGGGTAAGATGTGAGTTCATTAAGGTGTACGAGTCATCGATATACCAACTGCCGAAGGTCCCTGGATTGACTGGGTGTTCATTCCGACATCGATCTCCATATTTGCATGTTCCACGCAGGTAGTATGAGCATACGGTCTGTAATGATGATCAGTATGATTCGCTTGCTGGCACGCGTGTATTCACCATTGTGGAGGTGCAGAAGTGTAAGCTGTTGACCTCACGCTTGGGCTGCCAAGTTTTGGTCTGTTTACCAAAGGCTTCTGCTTTCAATAAGTACATACAAATCCGCACCGGTACGTTGGGTTCAAGCCCACGAATATGCTTTTTTGATGCATCGCGAGTCCTTCACTTCTCAAGATCAACTCAGTCAGATTGGTGCGCCCAGTTTACCAACTCCAGAATAGTGAAGCCGAGCAGCCTCAAGGTTTAAATAACAGAACAAACTAGATTCTCCCGGGCAGTCTAGGCTACTGTGACGGATGCGTTCTTGTACTCCAAGTATGGCACTGGGCCAGCCTGACCGTGATCACCGGTGAGTCTCTTCCACCTGTCGAATTAAAGAGCAAAAATATTGACTTACACCTGCAAGGCAGAAATGTACCAACGTGAATACGGCCGGACCAGCAGACTCGTACTGTGACAGCTGAAATGTGAAGTTTTGATAAAATCCGACCCCAGGCTGCAAGATTTCTGGCTTCCAAGGTCCTGCATACAACACACTCCCGAGTCTCTGCGACGGTTCTGGGCAAACACCATATGTGCAACTATTTATTGCCAAGGCAATCCCAACGTCGACGCAGGATGCCATGGAGTACTATATATCTGTAAGCACCAGCAGTACATTGACAAGCCGCATCTTACCGGTAAAACGACTTGCGCAGTAAAGTTCTGGTTTATCGGGAGCACTGTTCCATCTGTTGGGTACCGAAGCTCGATGGTATCACTTAGAGCGGATAATACAATGGATGCCAGCACAGCGCAAAGCGACAAGGATTTCATGCTCTTACCTGAAGATGGTTCGTATGCATCTGCAGTGTCCCTTAAATATCTGTTACCAGGGGCTTGTATCAGCAAATGTAAGAACCGAGTATCATCCTTCTACTGCCATTGGGTTCAGGAATGACTTTGCCGACGTGCTGAATCACTATGACATATAGGTTCCGATCATCAAGGCCAAAATTGCCCGTGTCCTGAATTAAGCGGCGTAGTGCGCTGATCGGGAAGGGTAATGACATGTGCTCAGTCGTCCCACTCCTATCCCCGGATTGGCGAGTCTCGATTGCCATCTACGTTGTGGTGCACCGGTGCACGCGCTGTGCTTCCTTTTTGTGCAAGCATTACGAGAAGCTGCATACTGACGCGGTTCGGTTACCCCTGAACACTGCCTAGGTTCTAGCGGATGATGGG
>JBBPUA010000901.1:0-11233 GCA_038094355.1 Afroboletus lepidellus | reverse complement strand
TTTGCATTTCCAATTAGCCAAACGACCAAAGCCTCGAAAGACTACATCTAGGGCAAACCCCACGAGCCAGCATGCCCAGTACCCTCCTTCAACGTCCACCATGTCGCTGCTAGATCCTAGCAAACAAGAGCGCGTTGAAGAGTTTCTTAGAAAGTCTCTCCTCGGAGAAGAGGTCGTCAACACCCAGTTCCACCTATTCTCTGCGAAATCTGTACCGTCCGGCCGGCTTACCAAGCCTCGCGTCCTTTGCGCGAACAACGTACTTCTGGCCCAGAGCTCGAAGTACTTTCTAGATTGTAAGTGATTCTCCTACAGGAAGAGGGCGAGCACTCATCCCCGGGCCCAGTGTTGAGCTCGGATGTGAGCCAATCCGATGGCTCTTTGAGTGATGTCACGGACGTCAACGATGTTCCAAGCTATGTTCGGATCGATGATTACGGCTATGGAAGTGACAGTGATCTAGACGACGATGGCGAGCCAGTTCCAATAGCGGAGACCGAGACTCAGAAGGACGAGTCCAAAGCAGTAATGACACGCCCTCCACAAATCAGCATCACGACCCATTCCAAGGACGTCGAGGAGTAAGGAACGCCATACTCGCAACACCTTCTAACTGATCTCTCGCATAGATCGTCCGAAGATGATTCCGACTCGGTCAGTTCCGACATGTTCGTCATGAGTCCGGAACACCCCAGGACGGGCGAACCATTTGGTTTCGGATCAGTAACAAGTGCAGAGACTACAGTAGAGGAGAGCGCGAGTCACAAGTCATTGGCGAACCTGGTTGCCATGCGATTGAGATCCCTGGCGAGTCGCCACATCCTCGTCAAAGATACCGCTTTCCAAACGTAAGCTCGCGTTTGTCTCTTTCCTTCACCACGGATGTTTGACCTTTGGCGCGCAGGTGGTACACACTTTTGAACTATCTCTACACGGACAAGGTCGACTTCTTACCTCTCAGTTCAACGCCTAAACCTGAATCTTGTGAACCTTATGCGGACTCTTTGGATAAGCCGAGGTGCTCTGCCAAATCTATGTACCGCCTCGCCTGTAAAGTGAGCACGTTTCGTTGCAGTCAATTTATGTCAGAGCCGCAAGCTCAACAACGTATCCCTAGGTTGGGCTGGACCCTCTACGTGACGAAGCTTTAGCATACATTCGAAGCAACCTCACAGAACATAACATTCTACAAGAGCTTTGCTCTGGCATTGTCTCGAGGTGGGCCTTGCCTCTTCGATCCTGGGTGTTGTTACATCATCTAACGCAAACCGCAGCCATCCGCAGTTGCTAGAGATGGAACTCGATGTGTTGTATGCCCATATCGGATCGGCTTCCGTTGTAACGGGCTTTCCTGCACTGGCACAACGCATCGCTCACAAAGAAGTTCCTCATGGGGCCGAAATCATCGTCGGGATCCACTCAAGACTTTTGAAGGAGCGCCAACCTTTACCGCCACCTTTACCACCACTGGCACCCGCAGTAGCAAATGTGGTATCTCCTACCATAATCGAGCAATGCATTGGCAAACCTTTGGAACCCTCGGAACGAAGCGTGCCGAATGACATCCCAGCTGGATCGAAGAGTCTCAGAGGGGGATTGAGAAGGCAGGGCAGGTGACTGCATGATTCTACAATGTCGCCATGCGCAGTGGCGATGCTTCGCGATGTGGTTGGTCCTAGAAAACACTCGCAGTCCTTTTGGGGAACGAAAGCTAGTTTGTCGCTGGTTAGCCAGACGCTGTCGAGTCTCTAGGTCGATATGATCAATATTGTATCTCGTTCCTATCGCGAACCGTACGCAGTGCACGTGGTTTGCTTGATGCCAACTGCCAAAGAAACGGGGCACCTCTGCAAAAGCGCCAGATAGTGTGGCTAATATTTTGCAAGTTGTCCTATCAATCTCATGAACTCGTTAGCAGTGATATTTCTTGTTGGTACGAACATGGTCACTGCGATAAACACCAGGCCGAGCATTACACCTACATCCGACCCTTGCATGTGGTAACAACGTCAATGCTATCAAGAACCTGCAGAACAGTTGGAACGACACGGATCATAGCACCTCCACCACTGTAGTGCGGACGTCTTTGGAAAAGTTGATGTTCCTTGCGACGCCTGAAACCACCACCTCGTGCTCGGCAGCCACGCGCTTGAACTCCCCATTGGATTGTTGCTGGAGCAACAGCGCATGGAACGGCTGCTGGAGACGAACGATCAGCCTCAGCGCACGCGTGTATTCATCCATCGCGGTGGCAGGAACAGCATGTAACGGCGAAGGGGGAGTGGATCCATCTTCATCGTCCGGTCTAAACTTGAACTCGCCATCGTCGTCATCTTCATCCGTCCCGTCTCCCCAAGTGAAGCCGTCCGGGGGGTCGCACAGATCGCGGATCCACGGATGGATAAGTATGAGTTTGCGCGGCTCCGACGGCGAGAGCTTGTCTGATGTCTGGAAATCCACGTCACCGATCCCTGACACCCGGGCGCGGTAGCGGAATTCTTGTCCGCTCCCAAAGTGTTGTACGCCTAGCCTTCTAACCGCAAATATCAGACACGGGAGGTGGAGTCGCCGGTTTGCGAAGCCAGCAGGAGGGAGGGAGGTGATCTGGTCATGGAATGGTATGACATCTGTCCTGGATAGCGAATCCTTCAATTCTGCAACTTGTGCATCCATTTCGGTCGCGCTGATGGCGGGAGAGGTACCCGGTGGTCGGCCGTACACCACGAGGGCAGATGGAAGGCAGCTATTATATTGTGAAGACTTGCCGATCCAGTCGAGCACCGTAACTTCTCCAGAGCGGGCAACAATCTCTTCCAGAAGGTGTCCAAGTGCAGCGTATCCCTCTCCGTACTCCGGTCGGATATCGCTCTTGAAGATACCGATCAACGAGTACGCAATGTCCTCCTCCACCGTCGCATTCCGGGTTGAGGCTATTCGTAGCTTCTGACGGACAGTAAGATCGTCTGGGTTGAAATCGATGATCGATTCGCGAGCGATCATAATCGCAGTTACAAGCTCTTGCATAATTTCTGGTGATTCCTTGTGGTTCCGCCGCGTGTCCCCAAGGTATGGCTTCCAGTCTCGAGTGTAAAACCGGACTACCTTCGGGGATAGAAGCTCTTGAGAGGTCCATGCGCGTGTCATCCATTTACTGTCCCTGAGACCGAGAAGGGTAGGCAGGGTCTCGACGTCTCTGAGGAACACGAATGTTGCCGCGGATGCTTCATACCATTTGTACATCATTTTGAGCGACTGGTTTAATACCGTGCTGATTGTCTTGTCGATGCAACAGGTATCACTCCAGGCCCAGCGATACCCATCCGCGCTAACGACCTCGCAGAATTTCTGCAACTTTTCGTTGAGGGGCGACGATGGATCCAGATCCAAGATGGAGCCGGCCTGATTGACATCTTTAACAGGGGTTCCTGTCCTTCCCATACATGTGAGAGAGTCACATATTGAAAATACCCTTCGACCACGCGCTGGATCCGCTTATCATCCAATTCGTCCTTCATCGATGAAACGAGTTCCTTGAATTCTGGCCCCGACTTGAACATACTCTTTCGTTTTTGGAAATCGCATAAACGACCACTTTTGACATCAATAAGCACGATTGGTGACAACACGGATGACATCGTCGAAGGGGAGACATATTTCTTCTCTAATTCTGTGAGAACGTCAATCGCAATGCTGTTTGAAGGTGATGTGGCACTGACGACGTGTGTCTAGATCGACAGCCCCCTCGATGAGCGAAAACATGCGGGAGAGAGCATCCAATGCTTCATCATAGCGCTGCAGAGCGTGGAGTGCCGCATGCCTTGCTTCATGCCCTAACGGACACTCTGGATCTGCCCTGATGGCCTACATCGATCGAATTCAGTATTGCCAGACAAATAGTTGACAAATAACATGCCTCATCTGCATCCTTCAAAGCATCCTCCCAGGACTTCAGCATCCCATGTACTTTGCTTCGTTTGATGAGAAGACCTGCAGGTTTCGATGAATCTATGGATAATGCGGCCGAGTGGCGTGACAGGGCCTCTTTTGGTTTCTTGTACTGGACTGCTTTACCGCCGAGATCTTCAATCGGTTTGATACATTCTTGAAGTTGCGTTCGAACTGCAAGATCACGTTTTTCGAATTCCCAGCCAAATATCTTTTGAATAGGGTTGGCGTGTTTGCAAGGCGATTTAAAAGACATCTTACAAGTGAAATTAGTGTGAGATGTGGTCCCACTTGAACTGGGGTTGCGTCCCGTGCACTGCAGAGCAACTCGATGGCTTTCCAAACATCCCCTTCTCTCAAAAGAATGCCCCCACGTAAGAAGAACATCTGTGCCTGTATGGTGCTTCATCAGTCTTCTTCGTGAATCAACTTGACATTGGGTACGCACTCGGATAGTAGCATAAAGTAACTTGTCATCAACGATGTCAATCAGGCCATCCAGCCGAGAAACGGCACTTTCATGTCGTCCGCATTCAAACAGTAAAATCGCCTGAGAGAAACAGAAAATCAGCACTGGAAACGCGGATAACGTGATCGACCAGAGAAACGTATTGTCGCTTGGGATGCACTGAGTAAACGCGTAATCAAATGCATCAAACGCGGCATCGTGCTCCCCCTTGCTGACACAGGTGACTGCACTTGCGATATAACTGATCACAGATGGCTGAATCTCAATGAACTTTGTGTATAACAGTCAATACAAATAAGGACGAAGTTGAAGGCAAAAGCACCCTTTTTGCGTTTTGAATGGCCTCGTCATGGCGTTGCAAACGGCGCCGGATAAGAGCACGTTGAGCCAGTACATGCACATACTGAAAAGTATGTAAAACATTTCCTGTCAAGAGCTCTTCTGTGTGAGTCAAGTTTCCTTCTGTCCACGAATCGAACACTGCATCGTTGACATGTATAAAGGGCAACTGCAAGGCTGCAGAGGAAAGGAAATCCATTAGAACGAATACAGCGACTGATGTTCGGAAACTTACGGTGTGAGAATAAAACGCGAACAGAGATGTCGGTCCCCAGATAAGTCAACTCTGAATGATTGACATCTGCTTACATTTACTTCTAAATATGAGTCTGGAAGGATCCCACGCAGATTCCGAATGGTGGTGTTTCCCAAGTTGCAATGCTCGTGTCATCCGGAGACAGTGCCATAGACCAGACATCGCTTGAGAATCTCAAAATGGGCCCAATTCGCATGAACGTAGAGATATCCCAAAAGGTTAGTGACTTCCATGCGACGACAGCAGCAAACTTTTGATTCCGTGATAGGTGGATAGAAGCGGAGGCTGCACCACCAGGAGTAGGCCATGTAGTGCACGTAGATCCAGAATATGCGTCCAAAAACTCAAAACGCTTGATTTCACTGTATGATACTGCGAAGAGTTGACGTCCGTCAACGAACTAGGCCAGCCGAGACGATATGTGTTGGCTGAACCGACAAGGGATGTTCAATAGTTGATGGCCATTGTTACTATCGTAGATGCGGATAGACTTTGTATCTGGGTCTTCAGAGCCTGTTGCAGTTGCGATGCGATCACCATTCGGAGAGAATCGCGCTGCCACCACCCAACCATCGTGCTCCAGCGGCCCAACGAGCTTTTCGCCCGTAGGCATAGCCTAGATGAACGCCAGTGCAGGTGTTTCAGACCCGCCTGTCACAAAATCCTTAGCGGTAGCTTCCATTTAGTAGCCTATATGCGGCGGCGCTCTCGTTTAATTCCCGAAGTGTTCTCGTGCGCGTCAAAGCGCAGGGCTCATAACCTGTCGAGTAACACTCAGTACGAGACGGAGTCTCAGACTAATTATATACCTGTCGAGTAACACTACAACAGGTATGAGCAAGAGTACGAGCAGAAGTTAGCGACGGTCCTCACCTCAGTACGAGACGGAGTCTCAGACTGAGGTGTGGCGACGCGTCGCGATAAGCTTTTATCTACGTCATTAGGTAATCCGGATCTAGCCGGCCGTGTCCGTTTGCTAAGAGTCCGTGCAAAGGTAAAAAACAACAGCATTTGCCACTATCGATTTCAAAAGATCTTGAGCTATCTAGAGGCAGGCCGTCGTTACAAGTCCATGCCAGAAACTGGTACGTACTTCTTCCTATCGACTGCATGTCATCCACGCACTGAGAGGAAAGTGCAGGAATAAGGGAATCACCTACTTGGCGTACTTACAAATCTGCAGGTCTTATCAGTCGACGATTTAGGTCACCAGTTCACACAGGCTAGTCAGTTCTGCCTCGTTCAGAGATGCAGTGCTCTAAGGTGAGGTGACGTTTTTCGAATAGCTTGTGTACGTCACTAGAGTACATTAGTCTCTACTCAAATGTACTTTGGAATAGTTCCAAAAAACCAGTGAACAGATGAGCAACACGACGGAAAACAGACCGAGAGAGTAGAACGAGGACAACAAACAAAAAAAAACCACGTCATCGAATGGCATACCCACCAACATCACAGCACATCCAGCACCGTCGTACGGACATCATTGGAAAAGTTGATGCTACTTGCGATGCCTGGAACAACCACGTTGTGCTCGGCAGCTACGCGCTTGAAGTCGCCACTGGTTTGTTGCTGGAGCAACAGCGCATGGAACGGCTGTTGGAGACGGACGACCAATCGCAGCGCGCGCGTATATTCGTCCATTGCGGTGGTAGGCACAGCACGCAATGGCGAAGCGTCCTCGTCGTCTGGACCAAGGTTGTCCTCGTCATCTGTGGTGTTTCCCCATGTGAAACCGTCCGGTGGATCGCACAGATTGCGGATCCACGGATGAACAAATATGAGTTTGCGCGGCTCCGAGGGCGAGAGCTTGTCCGATGTCTGGAAATCCACCTCACCGATCCCAGACACCCGAGCGCGGTAACTAAATTCCTGACCACTCTCGAAGTGTTGTACACCGAGTCTTCTGACAGCGAAGATCAGGCACGGGAGGCGGAGACGCCGGTTTCCGAAGCTAGCGGGAAGGAGAGAGGTGATCCGATCATGAAACGATATGATATCTGTCCTAGATAGCGAATCCTTCAATTCCGCAACATGTGCATCCATTTCGGTCGCGTTGATGGCTGGAGAGGGACCTGGTGGGCGACCATATGCCGCGAGCGTGGATGGAAGGCAGCTATTATATTGCGAGGACTTGCCAGTCCAGTCGAGCACCGTAACTTCTCCAGAGCGGGCAACAATCTCTTCCAGAAGGTGTCCAAGTGCAGCGTATCCTTCTCCATACTCCGGTCGGATATCGCTCTTGAAGATACCGATCTGCGAGTACGCAACATCCTCCTCCACCGTCGCATTCCGGGTTGAGGCTATTCGTAGCTTCTGACGGACAGTGAGATCGTTCGGGTTGAAGTTGATAATAGATTCGCGAGCGATCATGATCGCAGTTGCAAGCTCCTGCATAATTTCAGGCGATTCCTTGTGATTCCGCCGGGTGTCTCCGAGATATGGCTTCCAGTCGCGAGTATAAAACCGGATAATCTTCGGGGACAGAAGCTCTTGAGAGGTCCACGCACGCGTCATCCATTTACTGTCCTTGAGACCCGGAGGCGTAGATGTGGTCTCGACGTCTCTGAGGAACACGAATGTTGCCGCGGATGCTTCATACCATTTGTACATCATTTTGAGCGATTGGTTTAATACCGTGCTGACCGTCTTGTCGATGCAACAGGTATCGCTCCAGGCCCAGCGATACCCATCCGTGCTAACGACCTCGCAGAATTTCTGCAACTTTCCGTTGAGGGGCGACGATGGATCCAGGTCCAAGACGGAGCCAGCCTGATTAACATCTTGTAGCAAGGGTTCCTGCCCTTCCCACACATGGGAGAGAGTCACGTATTGAAAATACCCTTCGACCACACGCTGGATCCGCTTATTATCCAATTCATCCTTCATCGACGAAACAAGTTCCTTGAACTCTGGCCCGGACTTGAATGACCTCTTTCGTTTCGGTCCGTCGCATAGATGGCCACTTTTGACATCAATAAGCACAAGTGGCAACGACTTGGAGACTTCCTGGATGACATCATCGATGATCTTTGCTGACTGAGAGAGAGAAACATATTTCTTCCCTAATTCTGTGAAACGTCAGTCGTGATGTTATTTTAAGAGTGATAAGTGGACACTGACGACGGGTGTCCAGATCGACAGCCCCCTCGATAAGCGAAAACATGCGAGTGAGAGCATCCAATGCTTCATCATACCGCTGCAGAGCATGGAGGGCCGCATGTCTCGCTTCATGTCCCCACGGACTCTCTGGATCTGCCTCGATGGCCTGCGTTGATCGAATTCAGCATCGTCGAACAAACATTGAAAAACCACACACCTCATTTGCATCTTTCAATGCATCCTCCCAGGACTTCAGCATCCCGTGCACCTTGCTTCGTTTAATGAGAAGACGCGCAGGCTTCGATGACTCTATAGACAATGCGTCCGAGTAACGTAACAGGGCCTCTTTCGGTTTCTCGGACTGGACTGCTTCATCGCCGAGATCTTCAATCGGTTTAATGCACTCTTGAAGCTGCATTCGAACTGCGAGATCACGTTTTTCAAATTCCCAGCCAAAGATCTGTTGAATAAGGTTGGTGTGTTTGCAGGGAGGCTCAAAAAAAAATCTTACAAGCGAAATTACCGTGAGGTGGGGACACATTTGAACTGGTGGTGCGTCCCGCACGCTGCGGAGCAACTCGATTGCTTTAGCGACATCTCCTTCTCTCAACGAAACGCCGCCCCATAAAAGCAACATCTGCGCCTGTGTGAAGCAGATTCAACAACCCGATTTGGAAGTAGTACATGTTCCTATGAATGACCCACCCTAAGAGTGACATACAACGTTTTATCATTGGCTGCATCGACCAGGCTATCGACACGTGAAATAGCACTCTGGTGTCTTCCACATTCAAACAAGATGATCGCCTACAGGAAACGAAGATCAGCATTCACAACAACGAAGTTAACACACGCACCCTGATCAAGAAAAGAGGACTGATTTCACTTGCGCGACAATGACTAAACACGCAATCGAACACATCTAAGACAGACTCGTGCTCCCCGTTTCCGGCACGGGCCACCGCACTTGCAATATAACCAATGATGGACGGCTGAACCTCAATAGACTGGGTGTGCAATAGTCAATGCAACGATGGTCGAAGATGAGGAAATACTACCTGTCTCGCATCATCGATGGCCTCGTTTCGCTGCTGCAAGCGGCTTCGCACAAAGGCACGTTGGGCAAGCGCGTGCGCACGCTGAAAAGGATGTGCGATGTCACCTGTTAAGAATGCTTCAACTCGAGTGAGGTCTCTGCATTTCCATGCGTTAAACACCACATCGCCGATGTACATGAAAGGCAACTAAAGCTGTAGGGGAGCACGAATGGATGAGAACAAGCGAGGTGCTAGAATTTGAGACTCACGGGGCAAGGAAAAGACGGGATAGCCATGGCATTAGGTTGGTCAACCCACAACGAAGGGTTTTACTCACATTTGCTGTCAGATACGAGTTTGGCAGAGCACCACGAAGGTTCCAGAGGGTAGTTTTCCCACTGTTCTCTCCGATTACAATGCTGTCGTCGGCAGGGGAAAGCGCCATGTACCAAGCGGTACTTGAGAGCCCAAAAATGGGCCCAATTCGTGTGTGCGTGGAGATGTCCCAAAACGTTAGTGACTGAAATGCAACGACAGCAGCGAATTTCTGGTTGCGTGACAAGACAATAGAAGCAGTGGCCCCTCCCCCGGGAACGGCCCATTTACTGAGTAAGGAACCTGAAGACGGGTCGAAACACTTGACTTCACTGTACGAGGCAACAAAAAGTTGGCGAGCGTCAGCGGACCAGGCGAGGCATGCCGATATGCAATTGGTGAAACGGCAGGGCATAGCTGATAGCTGCTGTCCATTATTACTGTCATAGACGCGGACCGATTTTACATCCGGATCCTCGGCCGTCGCTGTGGCGATGCGGTCACCATTCGGAGAGAACCGCAGGGCCACTACAATGCTTTCATGTGGCAATGGCCCGACGAGGCGCTCGCCTGTATTCATGCTCCAGATGAATGCGGTTTTGTCAAATGAGCCCGTCGCGATTTTAGTGGAGTCGGGTGAGACATCAACAGAAAAGACCGTGTTTGTGTGCCCTTTGAGGTCGAGGACTTTTGTATGTGTCTGTGCATCTAGCACACGCGCATACGCCTTTCCTTTGTTCAGCGCTATAGGCCTGAGTCCGCAAACCAGCCATTTTCTGTCAGGAGAGAGCATCGCAGAAAAAATCTCCTCGCCACCGGGTCGGATTGCTTTACCGACCTCCTGGCCGTCATCCACCCGCCATCGCCGAAGTAGCCTCTCCGTGCCACCAGTCAGCACGTACTTTCCACCCTCGTCGAAGCAGACGGAATATATTGCATGGTGCCCATTTATCTCGATTACTCTGGAACTATCTGGAGCTCATCGCATAGTCACCGCAAGTACTGGACAAAAACCTGCAACACCTTACCTTTCACTGTCCCAGGATTAAAGAGTTCGCTGATAGACATCGAGCGATGGGACTGGAATACTGAAGGAAAATGGTGCAGTCAGAATCAGCGAATAATCACAGTCCAACCACTCACAAAGAAATGGACAAGGATAGATAGGCATGACATCTTAGATTTGCCAACGTCGAACAAGGGGATTACTTACGCCCGCTGACAAGTACGGAAGCGGAAGGATTCCGAGAAGACTTCTGACGGTGATCGACCCGTCGTCCTCTCCAATTGCAATGCAATCGTCACCGGAAGAGAGTGCGATCGACCAGATGGAGCTTTTGTGGACGAGAACATTCCCAATTTGCTGGGCTGTAGAGATGTCCCAAAAAGAAAGTGATTTCCAGGAGACAATTGCCGCAAACTTCTGGTTGTGCGACAGAACAACAGAAGCAGACCGGCCGCCACCAGGAACAGACCAAGTACCAAGTAAAGATCCTGAAGATGTATCGAAACGCTTGACTTCGCTATACGCGGCAGCCCAAAGTTGACGACTATCAGGGGACCAGGCGAGCGATCTAGATACGAGGTCGCCGATACGAAATGGGATGTTTAACAGTCGCTGGCCACTATCGCTGCTGTAGATGCGAATTGACTTGTGACCCGAATTTTCTGCTGTGGCAGCGGCGATGCAGTGGCCGGTGGGAGAAAACTTCACTGTCACCACAATACCCTCGTGCTCCAATGGCCCAACGAGCTTTTTGCCAGTATGCA
>JBBPUA010000900.1:0-11239 GCA_038094355.1 Afroboletus lepidellus | reverse complement strand
ATGTTGCCCAAGTTTAACCGGTTGCGTCGAGGGGATGGGGCATGATGCATGCACTTCCAACGAATGCTCGAGCCTCGTCGTGTTTACATTACGCCAGACCCAATATTTCTACCCTCGTACCGCGGCAGATAGGCTCAATTCCTATAATTACAGATGACAGGTCGATCGTACAACATACTTCACCGATATGCAGAACACATGGGACGAGACGCATTGGAAGCTAACAAGATAAGACGAAAAGACATCCGTCACCATTTCACGCTACAAGAATGTCGTAGAAAGCGGAGAGCACTGGCTCCGCATGGGGCATATTGGCATACTTCTTCATTGCTCTCAAGAATGCGTTCTTGACCTCAGGTGACCCACAGCGTTCTGTGAGGACAGCAAGCTGAACTCGCTGAACTTCAGGGTACCTATTCATACTTGTGAGCGAAGAATCCACAGTACGAAGAATCCATTAACCTGGACGTGAAGACGGAGAATGTTTCGTCCAGGACATTTCCTTCAGTCATTCTTTCTTTGATAGCTACTAGCGCTTTGGCCTTGAGATCCTTATCGCCGACCTGAAAAAGTGTTAGAGCTTGGTGTTATCTCAGCCCACCTGCCAAATGATGTTTACAAGATCTGCTAGTCGATACATCGACTTTGGCGAACAGGCGGGTGGCCCACCTTCAAGGCGAGTCACACGAAGGTATTGATTGCCTGGTTCAACTTGCGACTTCAATTTGCAAAATTCGAGATTACCGGTGTAACAATACCACAAGAAAGCGCGCCACCTGCGCCCAGTTAAGTGCCATTCGACCTTCGATCGTCAAGTCACTTACGTTCTATGTGCCGCGAACATAACATAAACCGTTCGCTTGTGACCAGCTAGTGGTTTGTCCAGATCTTTGATAAGTTCGTCTAGGTCACTGACTGGTGGTGATTGAGTAACTACGAACAACAAGAGCATCATCTGGCTAACCTTCTTCCCCGGCGAAGGAGGACATGGAGCTGCTAGACTTCTCAGTACGGGTGATGAGAGGACTCCGGACGAGGGTGCTGCTTTCTGACCGTTGGCCTGTCAGCGCCACGATGTGAGCACATGCAGATGGGAGTAGATAGATGATCTACCTCTGGGGATGGGTAGATCATACCCATCACCAACCAAGTGAGAGGCTGGGATTGAATCTTCGTCATCTTCAAAATCGCTATCCAGCTCGTCGTATTTGTGGTCCTCTGGACACAAAATTTCCCCTGCGTGGTTCGCGTCGATATTATCAGGCGCCGCCAGTGCATTCAGCCAATCTCTTCCTAGTATAGCTTTGGAACTATCAGTGTCATGTCACTCCATAGATACAACTCCACCTACAAGAGGAGCAATCCACGTGTCCTTCTAAGACGGAGAGCGAGGCGTAGGTGGGGTGGAGCTTTCTAGTGGGGGCCCAAGAACGGACAGTAGGGGCCAAGAACTTCACGTCAAAAAGTTTTCCAGTTGAAAGCGATTGATTTAAGAGACGATCTCCACTCTGCCTGACCAAGTGCGCCTGGCATTGCGCATCGGTAACATGTCCAGAACGAGCCCCAAAAAGTCCATTGGGAAGTGAACATTCTGAAACCGTCACGATGAGCCAGAACTTGCTAGGTCGAACCGGAGAGAGGATGCAAGTCGTCGTGAGTGGAAGCTCCAACGAAGGACTGTCTGTCAAGGCGATTTCCGCTACGGCAAGTGTCATCTCGCTTCCAGTATTGTCTTGCGGTGCGAGCACGGGATTATCATCTTGTTCCGCAGTAATCAAAAGCTGAGCATGGATGGTTGTATTTCCCCAACAGATTCCGCTACTATTCTGTCGAAACGAGAATGCCGCAGGAATCCAGTTTCGTTTCTTCGGAATGCTTTTCTTGATGGGTTTTTCAGGGGTCAACGACAAAGTGAAGGTCCATCCAAGGTTTAGTATTGGAAAGTCGACAGAAATACCGCCAGATTTCGACGTGCGAGGCAAGGGAGGCAGAACGAAGACGATCTCAACCATTGAGGGTGTCCATCGCTCCTCCAGCATTTCCACCTGCATGATGCTGTGGTGTGGGTAATGAGCAGAGTGTGGCGCTAGTTGGCTGAGTCCAGTATAAGTATGAGTATGGCCCTATGGTGAGGGCCGGTGTGCCTCGTGGTGTTATCAGGACGCAAATTCCTTGCGATCGTTACGTGAATTGGCACTCCGAGAAGCCGCCGCTTGCCTATGACCTCGCCATCTCAATAAGTAAGGTAGACGTCGTTCAAACTTGACCAACAATATCACATGCCAAGTGTTACAATGGCATGACTCGAAAGTGTAATTGATATCAATCTCATGGAGAGTAATGGTACAAAAGTAGCTTAAGCAAAATATCAAGCAAAACATAATCATAATTATCGTTAGAACAAATCTGGAGCAGTGAGGCGCTAGAGGTTGTTATATGATTAATCATAGTTCCAAAGGCAAAGGAAAATGAAGTTGAAGTCCGACAAAAATCCAGCAGTAGCCGAGAAGTTGCCGCTCTGAGTGCCGAGTGGACCTGCAGGCTGCACCATGATGGCAGGGCGGAAGCGCTGCCATGAGGCGCTGATCAAGAATGCAGCGTTGGCTCAGCAGGCAAAGCGGGCAAGACTGAGCAGTCAATCAGGGTACAGTGGCCTTAGAGCAGAGTACACTACCAGTGCGTTAGCGAACCACTCACAGTCGGATTCAAGAGCTAACACCAACCCGTACTGCAGGTTAGCACCAGTCCTAGTGTCAGTATTGACAATAATGAGACTCACATTCCGCACCCAACTGGGAGTTCTGGACCATCCGAGTCTGAGTCTATCGACCCAGATGCATTCAAGCCATCATATGATGCCCGAAAGATTAATGTGCACTTTCGACTCTGTCCCAGACTCCGGTGAAGGCAACTAATGCTGCCTCTGCATTATCAGTGACAACCAGTAATATGTATAAGCCCACATTGTCTGCCTGTCGGGTTTGCGTGGATACCGATCAGATATCCCCTCGAACCCAACCACACACCCCTCATCATCACCCATCTGTTGACCATCGCCTTGATATTCGACGTTCTTTATGCCTTGGTGCGGTTTCAGGTTGTGGTCTAGTATCCGTCACCTGCAGGTGCACCACCGGTTCAATCGGCATGGGGATTGCGACTCGTTTTGGCAGTCCTCTCCGCTCAACATGCCCAGTCATTCGTTCTCCTGCCGATCAATGCATGATGGCCGACAGTTCCATATTGACTCGGAGTTAAGTTTTTCCATTGATACTGTACTTATTTGACAGCGGCCGTGGGGTCTATGAGGCTATGTATGACGGCGCCACGATCGCGCACCTAGAACTCGGCGAAGCTTCGAATGTCTACGTTTTCCCAAGTCCCTTCGCATTCTCAAGCCCGAGCCAGCGCGTCAGACTATGGTTCACACAATATAGACATATTGGTGGCTACCAAGAGATAAATGTCCATTGTTTCATGCCACAAGGTGATCGAAAAAGGCCGAGAGCACGGGCTTCGCATGAGGCATGCTGCCGTACTTTTCCATCGCCTTGAGGAATGCTTCCTTGACCTTGGGTGACTCACAGTGTCTCATCAGGGCATCGATTTGAACTTTTCGAACATCAGGGTATCTATTCATACTTGTGAGAGGGGTTCAGAGTATGAGAAGCGACTGACCTGGATGTGAATACGGAGAATGCTTCGTCCAGGACGTTTTCCTCCGTCATTCTCTCTTTGATAGCCACCAGGGCTTTTGCTTTGAGGTCTTTATTGCCAAGCTAAGATCAATTTAGAGCTTTATCGTTTGAATTCAATGTATAAGGCTTACAAGATCCGCTAGTCGATACATGGATTTGGGGGAGCAAGTCGGCGGCCCGCCCTCAAGAGGTATCTCGCGGAGGTGTTGGCCACCGGGTTTAACCTGCGACCTCAATTCGCCGAATACAAGATCACCAGTATAACAGTACCACAAAAAAGCACGCCAACTAGATCCCATCGAGTCTCGCTAGCAAGGATACACTCTTTAGCATTAATGCATCACTCACGTCCTCTGGGCTGCAAACTTTACCCAAACCGTTTGTTCATTATCAGGTGGTGGTTCTCTGGCACCTTTGATAAGTTCCTCAAGTTGGTTATCAACAGAATCCTCATCGCGGGCTGGCGGCGATTGAATAACCACTGACAGGGAAGACGAAGAATTGCAGGACATCTCGGTGCCACTGTTTGGATGTTGGCCTGCGCGTCTACAATGTAAACACACGCAGATGCGGCAGAGACGACCACCCACCATCAAGCAAAACTGGATCACGTTCGCTACTTGATCCAGATGGGGCTTCATTTTCATCCTCAAAATCACTATCCAGCTCGTATTCGTAGCCTTCTGGGCACAAGATTTCCCTCGCACGGTTTGTGGTGGTATGACCAAGTGTCGCTAGTGCAATTTCCCAATTGTCTCGGAGTACAGCTTCGGAATTGTCAGCGGACGTTGCTAAAAAAAATACACTTTCACTGACAAGATGAAAGATCGATGTGACTTTCCACGACCGAGAGCGAAGTATAGGTCGGGAGAGGCCTTCCAGTGGAGGTACAACAAGTAGAAAAGGTTAAGAATCACGTCGAAAAGTTGTCCGGTTGTGAGTGATTGACTTAAAACACGATCACCGCTCCGCCTGACCATCTGCGCATGAACTTCCGCCTCGCTAACGAGTCCATAACGAGCGTCAAAGAGTCCATCTGAGAGTGGACAATCGGAAATTGTCACAGTAAGTCGAACTCGCTTGGTTTCGCTCGACGAGAAGGTGCAAGATGTCGCCAGTGGAAGCATTAGCAAAGGAGTGTTTGCCAACACCGCCTGGATCCTACCAAGTGATGTTGGGCCAAAGCCATTCGTGGTATCTAGCGAAAGCCGAGCATCGATGGATGTATTCCCCCAGGGGATTGTGGCACTACGCTGCTGAAATGAGAACGCTGTGGGAATCCAGGCCTGAACCCTTTTTTGGCTTGTAGTTGAGTTGGACCCTTTGGATGTCTTACACCTGGGGCACGAAGGAATAACTTGCAAAAACATATCAATAACAGATTGTCCGTTGCCAGGCAACGCACAATCTGTTCCAAGTATGTTCCCAGTATGTTCGTACAACTTAGTCGTTTGTGTCTGAGGTGTTAGGCCCAGGGGTCAACGACAAAGAAAAGGTCCATCCGAGATTTAGCAGAGGGAGATCGACAGAGATACTCGGGATTGGCCTGGAAGGCAGAGAGCATATGGCAAAGGCGGTCCGAATCGATGTAGGCGTCCACAACTCCTCTAGTTTTTTCACACTCATGAGGTCGCGAACTGATGGGAGTGCGATGGAAGTTCGGGTGAATGCACTGTGGGTACACAACCTTGATAAAGGCGGAGCCAGAACCCAGGTTATGGTCGATTGATCCTGCACGGTTCCTTTCTTTCCTTCGGGCCACTGGAGGATACGAATCAATTACCACTAAGATTTTGGTCCCTTTCGTCAAGTGCTCATGCAACGATACTAAGGAAAACTCAGCGAGAGATCGGCAGACAACTCAGTCATGATGTGACTGAGAGTGAATCGTGACAAGCGACTTTGATGGAGTCACGGCCATCGTTGCTCGCTGCGGTACACGACGTGCTCACTACTCCGCGATCCTCTGATGAACATCGTACTCCACACCCATTCAGCACCTCGTATTCAGCGGTTCTAGCACGACTCAACACCACGCTCGACACGACCACTCAGCTCAACCATGCCCTGTCCCAGCTCAGTGCCATTCCATCCACCGATCAGACCTCGAAGCTTGTCAGTCTCATGAAGCAGCATACCGCCATCTCCACGTCCATCGCACTCTCGCGCGTCGCTGCCAAGTCTCTCGCCGGAGCCCGCCGTCCCGTGGTCTTCCCCGATACATCTTTGCCGTCTCCCGCCAAGCTGGAAGAATGGGGCCGTGCAGCAGGCATGCAGGCGTTCATCGATAGTTCCAGTTCATCCCCAACCACGACCGTGATGATGGCCGGTAAAGTCCTGGTTCTTGACGTGGACATCGACGGCGGAGTAGTCGTCAAGACCTCCTTTGCTGTCGGTAACAATCACGCTAATGGTCCGCCAGCAGCACCAGACTTGGACGCCTTCCTTGCCAGGGACATGGCCAGATGGGTCGATGCTGCAAAGCGCGCGTCGCTGACTGCAATTCAACATGTGCAGGCAGAGGAACCCGCGGTCGAAGCCGCCCATCTCGGTCTTGTGGTGCAGGACCATCTACGCTATCTCATGATGCTAGATTCGCTAGCAGTTGCTGAGGGAGAGCGAGGAATCAGGTGGTTTATGGAACCCTCCAACGCGGCTCAACACTTCATTGCTGCTCAAAAATCTGCCGGGTACGTTACTTCCTTGTTCAGGCTAGCCTCATTGACGCTCTGTGCGTAGGTCGAAGCATCAACCTCTTGATAAAATGCTTGCTCGAAACCCCTTGCCCTTGCTGCATCTTGATTCCCCTTGTTTGTCTTTCCTCGTGTGGCTTTCTCCCTTATCGTATCTTCGCCTTCTTCGTACCTCACCAGCTACGCAAATCATATCAAGCTCTTCCTTTGACATTCCAATCGCACATTTGACTACTGCCCTTTCGGTAAAATATGACGGTGCCACAATTGCGCGCCTAAAACTGGTCCCCTCGTCTGAAGCTGTCGGGACATCTAGCCTTCCGAATGACTATACGTTTCCACAGATCCCTTCGCATTCCTGGGTTCTCGAATTCAACCGTTCATCCAGATCGAGACATCAGCCCACCGATTGTGGTGTAATAGTCTCGCAGAGTCGACTGCGTGCAATACAGGCTGTGTTAGCAGACATGTCAGCAGACGTCCTCATGAACATGAGTGACCCACATGGTTCAGCTGCTGGTGCTGGTTTGGGCAACCTGGGCCATTTCGGTTCTGTGGCAGGTATGAACATGGGCAACCTTGGCTTCAACGGCTTCATGATGAGTCCATCGCATTCTCAGTCCATTGACAGTGGGAGTTGGGTGGACCTTCTGGTAAGTGTAGTTCAGGGCAGAACGTTGCATTCTTCAAACATTCCCATGCACCGACGTCCTCGAGACTGGTTATCTTCTGTTCGACGAATACCTTTGCATAAATCTATTGTCCTTAATCAGCGTTTTACCTATTGGTCATTCTGCTGACACCGTGTTATAAAGCTGAACGGTGGTTCGCCCGCGGAATACTACAAAGCCATATATGTAGGTGGCGGAACTTATCTATCGATCGGTTCCTAATCTCGTGGTTCCCTTAGAACTCACCGAGTCAGGTGCATCCACCCCTGAACTTACGGCTTGCAGCGCCGCAAGAACCAGGGTTTTTGTTACAAGAGGTGCCTGTCAAGACCGCCAGTGAGGTGTCGCACATTCTGGATGTACGTCGGCGATGCGATCGCGTTGCTAGACGAACTCACGGACGCCGTTCGCAGATCGTGAGGGAGCAATGCTGGATAAACGAGCTGTTGGCCATGCTCGAGTGGCAACCAGATAGCGCCACCCTTGGACAAAAAGCACCAGCCCCAATGCGCCCTGCGTCGGACCCTGAAGCAGACGAATCCGTCTCGCTGGAAATGCTCGCTTCCGTTCTTGCTGGGACGGTCACACCGCGCTCGATCCCCGTTTCTGTATACCTTCCGTCTACGATATTGCCACCCCTCATGGGCTCCAACTTTGGACTCGAAGGCCTTGGCGTTGGGCCACCACCCATCACTGGTTCGAGCACTGGGAGCCTCTTTGGATCCACCGACATGGAGATGGACATGGAGATACCCGGGTTGAGCATGAGCATGAATTCGGGCATGGATATCTCCATGGCAGGGATGGGCATGGCGTTGTCGAACTCTCCACTTCCATCGCGTCCTCCGCCGATGATCGTCCTCTCGAGCCCTACACGGGCCCCCGCGGCAGGTGCGGTCGAGCTTCGTGCCTCTTTCGGCGAGTTCAGCAACAAAGCTGGGAGTGGCAGCTCTGATTGCGGTGTTAAAGTAGAGGCCACCCCTGGGGTGGATACACGCGGTATGGATGAAATAATCAGGCGAGGAGGGGTCTGGGGACTGCCAGGAAAAGTATGGGCTAACATGGGACCTAAATAATACAGAGGATACAGACACGACATGCGGATGACATTGTGAAGGAGGCAGAGCTTGAAAAACACACTCTGTATATGAGCAGGACGGGTAGGATCAAGTGGAAGGTTCGGAGTTTAGCTTGTCCATGATCGCAACCAGAACCTTTTCGGCCCATGGCTTCTCTCCAAGTGTGACTGCTTTCAACTGAAGCTTGAGTGCTAATGAAACTTCGGGTAATTTCCGAAGTTCAGACACTTTCTCGACTTCATACTCGAAAATGGTCGCGTATCTGTGATATGAATGGGTAGGATCATGAGCTGGGCCTGAATGACGCAACGTCAGGGGGCGTACTGCGCTGTGAACCGGGAAAAGGCTTCCTCAACGATGTTGTCTTTTGACAAGCCTTCTTTGATGGCACGAAGCGCAATTTCTTTCAGCCCTTCATCCCCCACCTGTCATACATGAATATTAATTAGCCCGCCATCACACTGATCTCGCTTACGCTAGATGCGAGTCGATACATGGATTTTGGGGAGCAACTGGGAGGCTGTTTGGGGTCATTGATGGGTCTGCCAGAAGCCTGGGCCGATTTCAGAGGCCGGAAAGAGACTTGACCCGTGTAAAGGAAATAGATGTATGCGAGCCATCTGGAGGGATGACGCTGGCGTCATAGAACTCGGTGGACGTCAATCACACTCACGTCCTGTACGCCACACCTTTCACAAGTATCATTCGACAGTCACTGACGGAATAGGCGGGTGGTGCTGACGGAAATTCGTCATCCAAGTCGACCTCGTCCTCGCCGTCGAGATCGCTGTCTTGTTCGTACTCGTATTCGTGAAGCACGGATTCATTATTGATGTGGTGATCGCTGCTCATACTGACGAGAAACGTGGGAGTCGAGTCGCCGACGTTCGCCTGCTTTCCCCCTGCGACGACGTTAGATTAAAAGGACACTCCAGGAGTAGATCGTGCGTACTGGAAGTAGGCTTGGGCAGCGTAAATCCGATGCTGTGGCTGTTGGCATACACGACGCGGGGCTTGCCAGCGGTGGATCCCGGGCCCTTGGAGGAGAACGCGTAAAACTTGGCATCGACGAAATCGCCCGTGTCCAAGGACCGGCGCAGCGCCAACGACGTCGAAGAAAGCGGGGTCGCGACGGGCCGAGTGAGCCGCGCCTTGGAGGTCACCGTCAGCGACACGTAGGGATACAAGGCCAAGTCCCATGGTGTCCAGGAGCCAAGCCAAGCGGGCTTGCCATGACCGAAATCCGCGATCGTGACCTCTCTCGCCTTGCAACCCTTGGTGTCCTTGTCGGGGGCGTTTTTCAAACAGACGCTCACGATGGCCTGATCCTGCTCCGCCTGAGTCTGGGTGTGGTCGAGGAGTAGCCGGATCTTGGAGAACCACGCCTGCGAATTGTAGGCGACGCCAAAGCGCCAGCCCAGGCCAAAGGGCTCGCTCCAGACGGGGTCGTCGTTTGCAGAGGTGCAAATGACGGGGCGATTGTCTTTGATCGCGATGTGAAATGTCGAGGTGATGGTGTCTGAGATCTTCTCCATGGGTCCAATTAATTCACTGGTCGAGGGCGGACTCGAATCTGCGACGAGGACGGGCGCTGGCGGAAGTGTACCAAGGCGAATCCGCCCGAGCGAGTCCACAGCATCTTTGGGCGCTTCCAGTGATCGTCGGCGTCCAAGAAAGGCAGCTTCAGATAACACTTGCCCCTGTGTTGACTGAACAAAACAATGGAAATTATGAGACTTTCAAGGGTCTCTCAAGGGTAGTATTAGAGACCAATCGACAAGCGAACTCTACTCGACACAAAATGGCAATGACAAGTTTCATCGACTGGCGCGGACACCCGAGGGGTCTCCATCTGGGACGGACATATGGTAAGGCGTTGCTACTGGTTTGATGGATAATTGACTTGGAAACAAGTTCTGAGCACCGCCAGTTGTATTGCCATGCCAGGGATGCTGCATGTCCTATAAGGGTCACCAAGTCCATTGTGTCGCATCATGCAAAGCATGCCCTCTATTCAAAAGAGCTCATCGCCGCTGGGAGTAACTTGAATTCTTGGGTCGAGCCAACAATGGCAATCGTCGACCGCACGGAAACAACGTTTCTGCTCTATGTATTTTTGACAATCACAATAAAACGCGGCGGCGAGGGGGGAAAAAAAGTTTTACGCGCACAAATTATGACCCAGTTTCAGCATTGCATGTCACGGGGAGATCACGAATCGACGGATTCTAGACGACTCCAGAAGCGTAGGCGGCGGCTAAGGTGGCACAAGCATGGACAGCAACAGGGTTGTCTTATCTTTGGCGAGACATCCCAGCATCCTCGATGGAGTGAACATGACTTGCTCGAGGGGTCATTACGTGTTCAGTGCACATACGCCCACGAAAATCATCCTGGTACCGTCCAAGGTTGGATGTATTACTAGAGGACGATGATTAGCATCCGAGTGGATTATGGAGTGGGTCTGATGCCTTGCGTATACCGCGTGGTTCATTCCCACTGAGCTTAATGTCGACCTCGGGGCTAAACATTTGTTAGGAGCAGTTCGTGTCACAGATGCTCAGGGTCAGGGTTTGCTGCGAGCTCGAGGTTTTCATAACGGAATATGGTTGGCCCAGGAACCCAACAGACCCACCTTGGATGTAGCACCAGCGATAAGACAGATCGTCGTGGTGACTGAGAAGTGTGCAGCGGAGAACCTGTGTGGCACGAAGATGCAAAGTGCCACGACGGAGCACATGCACAGGGACGGGCGTGGGTGGATGCAAGATAGCGTGGCGAGATTGATCGGGAATGGGAGTGACGGAATGGGCCGGACCATGTGGTGCAGCGGGTTCTGATGGCTGCGGAATTGAATAACTGTGTGACTGTGACCGGTCACGATATGTCCCGCGCTGGGGTTGATTTCCCGCTTGGGTTTGCGTTGCTCTCCTCCCCATCGTCCGGGCGTCCCCTCATAGACTCTGCTGCGTCGTTGCATGTCTTTCGGCCCTGGCTTGCTCAGACTCTCAGCCGGTCTCGTCTGATCCCTCCCCCGCCGAGCCCACCCATGTTGCAGTACTCTGCCCAGCCCATCCCCCTCCCCATCTCCTACAAGC
>JBBPUA010000899.1:0-11245 GCA_038094355.1 Afroboletus lepidellus | reverse complement strand
GGTTTCTTACAACTCGTTCACCCCGGACGACATTCGTCAACGCTACCGCGGGGACGTGCAATACTGTCCAGAGGACGACGTCCATTTCCCGACACTTACCGTCGAGCAGACGATCGGCTTCGCTGCAAAGACACGCGTTCCTCAAACACGCGTTGAAGGCGTGACACGCAAACAGTTTTGGATGAACATCACGAACGTGTTGATGACGTTGTTCGGCTTGCGACGCGTGAGGAAGACGCCCGTCGGAGATGCTGCGCTGCGGGGTGTCTCTGGTGGGGAGAAGAAGAGGGTTTCTATCAGCGAAGTGTTGGCTACGAGAAACCTCTTGGCTTGTTGGGACAAGTATGTCGAGAATCTTTCCAGAAGTTCGCGCTATTGACGTCAGTCTCTTCAGCTCGACGAGGGGTCTGGACGCGTCCACTGCCGTCGAATATGTGCACGCATTGCGCATCGCGACGAACCTGCTCAAGATTTCCACCATCGTTTCCATTTATCAAGCGGGAGAGTCACTTTATGACATGTTCGACAAAGTCTGTCTCATCTACGAAGGCCGGATGGTCTATTTCGGTCCCGCGAACGAGGCAAGACAATACTTTATCGACATGGGATACGAACCTGCGAACCGACAGACGACGTCCGACTTTTTGGTTTCTGTCACAGATCCTAATGGACGTCAGGTCCGAAACGGCATGAATGGCGTTCCATCGACCTCGGAAGGATTCGAGCGTTACTACCGGCAATCGTCAGTCTCTCAAGAAAATCTAGAGGACATGGCCTCTTTTCGAGAGCAATATATGGGGAAAGAAGAATTGATTTCCGCGTACCGTGAAAGTGCCAAGGCGGAGCGTGCGAGGCACATGAAGAAACACAGCCCATATACGATTTCCATCCCCATGCAAATCCGGAGCGTAGTGGTTCGGAGAGTTAGGATACAGGCTGGTGCTGTGTCACTCTTCGTCGTCAGTGCATGGTGAGGCTTCTCCTGCTCGTCCTTGGAACATGGTGACGAACGAAATTATAGCGTGTTCATATTGCAAGCTATCATTCTCGGAACCACATTCTTGCAAATGTCGACGAATACCACGGCGTTTTATTCTCGCGGAGGGATTCTATTCTTGTTAGTTTATATTCCTTTTCTATATCTTGTTGTTCAATGCTCGGACTTTTTCTAGCTCCATATTCTTGCCTGCAGTCTTTGCGATGTCAGAAATACCCTCCCTGTTTTCACTAAGACCGATCGTCGAGCGTCACTACAAGGCGGCCATGTACCACCCATTTGTAGAGGGGATTGCATTAACTCTAGTTGATGTGCCGGTCACGTTCACTATCCTCTCATTATACAGTATCACGCTATACTTTTTGGCTGGGCTTCAACGCACTGCAGGGCAATTCTTGTAAGTCAATTGATGCGTCTTCCACAGACCTCCTTTGACTTCCGTGACAGCATATTTTTCCTTTTCGTGTTCGTCACCTCGCTCCTCACAAAAGCCCTGTTTCGAAGTCTGGCTGCAGCATTTAAATCCGAGGCGCCAGCTCAGGCGTTTGCCGGAATTCTAATCTTGGTGGTATCCTTGTATAGTCAGTGCTTCCTCGCCGACAATCCATGGTTGACATTCCTCATGCGTTCCGAATAGCTGGATATATCATACCACAACCGGCCATGATCGGCGCTTTGCGATGGATCACCTATATTAATGTAAATCCTCTAATTTCCTCCAACGAGTATGAGCTTAAGGAAAGGACCAGCCGGTCAGGTACTCATTCGAGTCGCTCATAGTCAATGAATTCCATACTATTAATGGATTTTGCGGAACACTCGTCCCGAGTGGACCATCGTACAACTCGTTCCCTGACAGCAACAAGGCATGTACGACGGTCGGCTCTCAAACAGGGAATCCATTCGTTAGTGGAAGTCGCTTCGTGGCTCTATCGTACGGTTATTTGTACAGTCACCTGTGGAGGGTAAGTCCAATTCCTCTAGTCTGCGGTTGACCTCATAGTACGGTATCAGAACTTTGGCATCGTGATGGCCTTTTTCATCTTCTTCGCGATCCTTCTGCTTATCTTCACCGAGTTCAACACCAGTCTGGCCGCTACAACCTCTGTCACACTCTTCAAGCCAGGCTCGAGCACTTCTACGCTTCAGGGCGTGATGCCCGCCGGACCGAATTCGGACGAAGAGAAGACCAAGATTCAAAGTTGCCTCACCTCGGAATTGGATGCACGGAAAGAGAACAAGGAGGAGGTCCAAGAGGCCTTGGAGACTCAGCCAAAGATGGAAAACACATTCACCTGGCAGCACGTCTACTACGAAGTCGCGGGCCGGCGGCTCCTCAACGACGTTTCCGGGTACGTCGCGCCCGGCAAGCTCACCGCGCTCATGGGTGAATCTGGTGCTGGAAAGGTGCGTGGGTGCGATGACCTCGAGATCGGTGGGGTTGATGGCCTTCGTAGACGACACTGTTGAACGTGTTGGCGGAACGCACCGAGGTGGGCGTCGTGTCTGGGACACGACTCGTCAATGGCCATCCTCTGCCGCCTGATTTTCAAGCTCAAACGTGCGCCTCTCTGTCCTGCTTTTGTGCCGTCGGACCGAGCCTCTTTCAGCGGTTATTGCCAACAAACGGACACGCACCTCGCGACGATGACGGTCAAGGAGGCGTTGTTGTTCTCTGCAAAGTTGAGACAGCCCTTCAGCGTTCCGATCGCTGAGAAAGAAGCCTAGTAAGACTATGCTTGTCTCTAGATCATAGACGTTCTGAGGGGTCTCCATAGCGTCGACAGGTGCTTGAGGATGTGCGGGCTCGAGGGTTTCAAAGATGCCGTCGTCGGCTCGCTCGGTGTCGAAATGAAGAAGAGGACCACGATCGGGGTAGAATTGGCTGCCAAGGTACGGGTTTGTCTTGCTCCTTCTAGATCTCACTGAATGCATCCCACAGCCGAAACTGCTCTTGTTCCTGGACGAACCTACTTCGGGACTGGACTCGCAGAGCGCCTGGGCGATCGTCTCGTTTCTACGGGACTTGGCGGACAGTGGGCAAGCAATTCTCTGCACGTGCGTTTGTCCGGCTCTTCACGCAGACCTCATTGCTGACATCATACGATACATAGTATCCATCAGGTTAGCAACCGTGATTGGCTTCTATGTTACATGTGCTGACGTGGTTTGCTGCAGCCTTCTGCTGAGCTTTTCCAAGTCTTTGATAGACTTCTCTTGCTTCGTGCAGGTGGCGAGACCGTCTACTTTGGTGATGTGGGGCCTCGCGCTTCAACGCTTATTCAATATTTCGAAGGGAATGGATCACGTCATTGTGGTACAGAGGAAAACCCGTACGTATTATTGGCTTCGATCAACGTCATGATCTAACATATCGATTAGGGCCGAGTTCATCCTCGACGTCATCGGGGCCGGGGCGACAACGATTAGTAAGGAAGATTGGCATCAAATCTGGACCAAGTCGTCCGAGGCGACGCTCGTCGACAACGAAATCAACGCCATCGTCGCTCGAAAGGAGACCACCCCTCCCGTAACGGCCGCTATCGGTTCTGGATTTGCGGCGCCTTGGGCCTATCAGGCGTGGACGCTCCTCGTGCGCAACCTCACACACTATTGGAGGAATCCGACATACTTGATGGCCAAACTCATGTTAAACATCGTCGGGGGTCTGTTCATCGGATTCACGTTCTTCCAGCGCAACAACACCCTTGCTGGAACGCAGAACAAGCTCTTTGTGCGTGTTTATCTTAGCGTCGTTTGGAGACCGGAACTGAATCCCTTTCAGGCGGTATTCATGGCCTTGATCTTGAGCGTACCGCTGGCGAATCAGCTCCAGGTCGTCTTTCTAAACCTTCGGGACGTGTACGAGATCCGCGAACGTCCCAGCAGGATCTATTCGTGGTCTGCACTTGTCACGTCGCAGATCCTCGTGGAACTGCCCTGGAACATCTTGGGATCGACGCTCTTCTTCTTTTGCTGGTACTGGACGGTCGGGTTCCCGTCGGACAGGGGCGGGTATACCTACTTGCTCCTCGGGATTCTCTTCCCTATGTACTACACCACCATTGGGCAAGCGGTCGCTGCGATGAGCCCCACGGCGGAAATTGCCGGAATCCTATTCAGTTTCTTGTTCTCTTTCGTGCTGACGTTCGACGGTGTTGTCCAACCGTTCTCGCAGCTTGGGTGGTGGCAATGGATGTACAGGGTCTCACCCTATACATATCTCATCGAGGGATTGATTTCTCAGAGTAAGCACACTCTCCCCAAATACTTTTTCTTGCCGCTGACAGCATTCTGTACAGTTCTCTCAGGCCAATCGATCCAGTGTGCTCCCCAAGAATTCGCAGTGATCCAACCCCCCTCGGGTGCCACCTGCGGGTCCTACCTCGGTCCGTTTGTCTCGAGCGCAGGCGGATACGTCCAAAACCCCAACGGCAGTGCAGACTGCTTGTACTGCTCCTCGAGCACGGCCGACGCATGGCTCTACAGCGCGTTCAACATTCAGTATTCACATCGGTGGCGGAACGTGGGCCTGTTTTGCGCGTTCATCATATTCAACGTACGTGGCGTGGTGTCGCTTTGCTTGGGTACTGACGCGACGGTTAGATTTGCGCCATGTTTGCGTTCACGTACCTCTTTCGTATTCGGTCGTATGGGAAGACCAAGGATGTGATAAAGCGGGGTGTGGTACGCGTGTGGGGTATCTCGAGGGTGCTCAAGAGGAAGCCAAGCGAGGAACAACCAGTAGAGGAAATGTGATGTATATATTTGTTCGGTATCCTGTTATGATAGAAAATTTGTCGATGTACATTAGCAATATGGGTCGTTTGCCCTGCGTCAAGAGCGGGCAGATGGATGGAAGTCAGAAAATCAAATAGTACGGGGAAGATCAGGCGCATCGTCGCTGCTCGAACGAATACTGGCGAAAAGCGATAGACCCGTCGACATACCGACTCGATTCATGGTGGAAGACCAGAACGGTCGCCCAGTTATCACTTGTGATCCGAGGGGCCACGTCGGACATTAGATAGCAATCAGTCGGTGTGTAGCCTGCGCAGTCAGGAGAAAGAGCGAAATGACCCAAGGTTACATACAAGCTTCTGCGACTTCTGATGGGTTGAGCGCAGTAGAGTAACGTTATGCTGCAGGCCACCTGACTTGACTAATAGGGATCTCAGTAATCCGTGAGGAGTAAATCGTAGATTGGACTGTAGCGCTTGATCTATCGTCCACCCTTCGAAGCGAATGGTCTTCTGCTCGGGTCAGTACATGACCTCGTGACGGGAATGAATTAAACGTTATCTGCCTGCCTGTAGCACCTCATTTGACTGAATTCGTGCATGGAGTTTGCGCTGGACAGCACGTTCGAATCCAAGCAGTCCAACGCACTGACCACCTCGCGGAAAGGTATAAATACGTTACACTTTGTGTCCAAATTCATCAAGCACTCGAACTTACCTGTTTTCCGATTCTTCACGCGATCACGAAAACCATGCGTTTCTCTCTCTTTGCTGTCATCTCCGGTTTGGTCGCGCTGACTGTTGTCTGCGCCGTACCAATTGAGAACCTGGAGCGCGGTGCCCCCGATGAGGACGGTGCTTTAATACGCATTGGTGTTGTAAGCCTATCTCTGGATTCTCAGCTGGGTCGGATACTAATCTATTTGACAGCACCTCTGATTTGAACCGACAATCTACTTCTTGTCATCGAGATGCTAGTGAGTAGACTAGAGAAATTATGGGTGAAGTGAGGAAAATGGAGAGTAGAAGGAATAGTCTACGAGAGATGGTATCATCGTTTTCATGTTTTATCTTCAGCCTGTGGCTGGGAGTGTCAAGATGTACGAACATATGTTGACGAATTTGATGTTGCTGTTCTGCCGCTTTGAGGCTTGAGCTTGCCTAGTTTCCCGTTCTCATAGCTTCGGTAGCGACGATTGATTCGAAAGTTCGAGAAACGTGGACTTGCAACCCGGGTCGCAGGTACCAGTGCACCGTGAGTCTGTGACTGCGCGTGTTTACCTAGGTTGTAGCTTCGACTCACCGTGGACTGCGGGTGCTAGAATCAAGTCAACTTGTCGTACTACGTCACAGACACGTTGAAGGGCTCATATTGTGAAATTGTCCTAGGCACGGAGGAGATGGTTCGTCGTACACCAGGGAGCAGCGCAGCTGTCACATCTTAGCCGTGGACATCCTAGCCGTGGACATCGCGTGGTCCAATGAACCGCAAGATGCCAGTGGGGATAAAGTCCACCAGTTGTCGTCTTTGGGGGTAACTCCTCGCTCTTTCGGCCGTGTTCTCAGTGACGGCCTCGGACTTGTGAGTATGATACTTCAACAGTCGAAGCATAGGTCGTGATGAAGACTCGTGAATTCTAATCTCTGGGGTTCGAAACATCATGGGTCACGGTGCCTAGGTGAACTTGAAGGTAAGGTCCATGACAAGGAATGTGACCACATTCAAGGCGCCTGCAATGCGTCCTCCGTCTTTCTAAAATATCCGCGCGCACGGGGGATGTGGCAGTGGGAGAAGGATTGGAACGAAAAAATTGACGCAAGTCTAGTGGCCTGGCAGGCTAGGAAAAGGTTGCTCGGAAAGACGTTACCTCGTTACCGATAGTACCATTCGTTTCGTGCCGAGTACATGTTGAAGTGCGACGTCAATTTCAAAGCCAAATCGACAAGGCAATTTGGCGACCAATCATAATGGTAGTGAGTCAGCAGTGAAGAGTTTACTACACCATCCACTGGCACTCCTTCCTACGACTTGACGCAATAGCCCTCGGCTCATTCCCCGAACATCTACTCGTACCTCCTAGCACCGTCCGCCAATGTTGGTACCGTCAGATTCCTCCACTTCCGGGCGTACCAGTAGTACGGCCCAAAATGGCCGACGATGACATATTTTCCGACCCGCCCGTACCTACGAAAGGGGACGCGTGCTTCATCAATGACCTTCCCGCAGAGCTCCTTTGCCACATCTTCAAGCTAAGCCTCACGGACGACATTGCTGTGCCGATGGACTCTACAGATGACGAGGAGGGCGATGACGAGGGAAGTTTAAATGTAAGCATACCTCCACCCCTGTCGACTATGCCGGTCCATACCACCACCTTCAACCTATCGCCCATTCCAGATCGAAGGAGACGAATGCAAAGAGGAAAGAGAGGGTGAAGAAGAGGGCGGGGATGGTGAAGAAGAAGAAGGCGACGAGGACGAGGGCTATAGTTCCTCGAAGTCTGCAAGCACATTTACTCGACTCCCTCAGAATCGTTCCTCCGGACCATGCCGGATCACACCGGCACCTTCAATTTATCACTCATTCCACATCGACATTTCCCATGTCAGCCGCCATTGGCGCCATGTCACACTTTCCAATCCATCACTCCGGACGGACGTGAAAATCGGTCCGAACATGAAAGCCAGTCCTGGTAAATTGTACAAGCTGGAATCAATGCTATTAGACCGGAGCGAAAACCTCCCAATCGACGTCCACATCGACGATCGATATTACGGAAAAAAAATCAGGACGAATTTAGCCACAGGTGCAGAGCTCAGAACACTAGCCTCGATACTGACATCCCATATCGCTCGCTGGAGAACTATGCACATCAACATCCCAGAGTATTACGACATGTATAACTTTCTGCTCGTGCTCTCCGGTCCTTATCACTGCAGCTCCTCGACTCACGACGCTCGAACTGTATTACGACTCTCCTGTTACATTTGTCGGATTTCCATATCCAAAGTTATCGAAGCACTTCACCCTCTTTGGTGGTTCGGCTCCTTTGCTGACCACTCTCGTCCTGCGGGGAGTGCATGTCGATTGGAGTCAGCCATGGGTTGCTTCTGCATCCAACCTCATCCATTTAAGTCTTCGCGATCACTCAGAAAATGTCCGTCCGTCCTGGATTCAATTTGCGGCTATCCTACGTAGTGCTCCTTCCCTTCAGAAACTCGAGTTGTGCCAGTCTGGACCATCTAGACATCCTTCCGAGTGGATCATCAAATCGAACCCCGACAGTCCTACGGACCTCAACCTATCCAGCTTTTTCAACTCACAGATTCTCGAGCACATGTTGCAGCCACACGCAATTGGACTCCTCCGCAAGTTCTATCTCCCCGCACTTAAAAGCATGTCACTGCGTATCTGGGATAACGACAATGGCTTTGTCCACGAACTATGTAGACCAGTCACCTCTCCGGGCCGTCCGTGCAGATCGTTGCATAGGCTTGAATGCCTCGTCATCGTTCCACTCAAGTGTGATGACGGGTGCATCGACGCGCCGTACAGCGAACTAAAGAACGTCACGTCGCTTACTCTCTTGCACGTGTACATGGCGTCGCGGTTTCTATATGCCCTTGGTACACCCAGTAGCGCGACTGGACGCAGGGGTGTCTTTCTGCCTCGACTTACGACACTGTATGTCTCTGGGACCTCAGGAGAAGTTGTCCGTGACGTGATTCAACAGAGAATGGGTGCGGAAACGCCTCTCAGCTCGCTGTACATGCTGCAAGATGAAGTCAGGATGGAGGTACGGTGGTTCAGGGAACATTTGAAGACGTTCGGGTTTTGGAACGAACCCTGAACGTTTGAACAGGGATTCAAGGACAATGTATTTATTCGACGGTTGCTTCCACTTCTACTCGGGGTCTGCTCTGACTTGCGCAGAAAGTGTTTTATGATCGTGTACTATACCAGACTATACCGTGGAGACTGAAATCGAGATTAGTATATTCTGACGAAAGTGAGACCGACAGTAAAGGTGACATAAGAGACCAGGACCCATGATCTACGAAATTATATCCCTTTCTTGATCACTAACTTCATGTCCATCAACTCCCAGTTCTCGGCCATGAACGAGATATGTCGAGGTGATGATCAGGTTAGCGCTCCGGTTGGACGCTGTCGCGAGTGAAGATCGGGGCTGAGCGGCAACACGAACGAATAATGACACGCCTTGGCCCCAAAAGCTCCTGCTGCGGCCAGGGCACGTTTCGAAATCGGCCCGCGCATGAAGACAATTATCGATAGAAACCAGATTTGTGGATAGTGCGTGCCGAGCACGATGCCCGTATGTTTGGTCATGACCGGGAAACATTATTTAACGCAAGTCCGAGTCCAGGTGGACGTGAGCACGCAATGGAATGTAATGGTACTACCTAGAGGATCATTCCAGGGCCAGAGCACAGCATGATCTGACAATGTCGATCCATCTAGAAAGTATCATGAGCCGTGTTACATCTGGACGCAAAGCAAGAACGAGTACTTATGACTCTACAGGTATAGACGGACCGCCTGTCTAGCACTCGATTGTGAGAGCAAGTCGATGCACGGTCAAACTACCTACATCGACGAGATGGAAGGAGAATCCGGAACGAAAAAAAATAGTTGACGTTGGTCCAAGGTAGAAGAAGGTGGTTTGCTCAGAGAGAGGACGCGGCTGCCTGGACTCCCAGCTTCACCGGACTTACTACTCTCACAATCGAGTGACACGACGTCACCCAGTTCCACCGGAACTAATGTAAGTTATTGACCCCTCAAGTTATCCTCAGAGCGTACGCTGTAATTGTTACAAGCACATTCGCATATGAATCCAATTTGAAAACGACGAACGAAGAAAGTTATTGGGACCAGCTTGAAGCAGGGAGTCGCTGCCAGTGGTCGGAACATCGCAAGCTGAGTTCCCACGACTCTTCAACGTTGCAACAGGCTCTACTTGTGTGAGTGGGCACTGGCAGGCAACGCGCGTCCACCAAGCACCACGTCGACAAATTCGACGTTAAACGACAAGTATGTATCGTTCTGTCAATATTCAGAGCATGAAGGTGCTAGCATACAGTTGACTTGCTCATAATGCATAAGCTCATAATGCATAATTCTCATACTGTATAGGTTTTGGGTAGCTCCCGTCTCGGGAGGCGGGAGCTACCGGAACGACCTCGGCCAGTACTGACACATCCAACTCTTTCACTTCTGCAAGCTCATCCACCCGCCGCTGTTACCATGGCGTCGAATCACTTCAGGCACAACAACACTCACGACCCCGAGCAATCACATTCACCAGGGTAATGCCTACGGCTTCCCGACTACCCCTTCCGACGCAGCCGGTCGTGTTGGATCTTCCACGTCTGTCAGTGATCTTGCTTCCCTGCTCGTCCTCTTACCGTCTTTTACTGATACTACCTCGAACGATCTCGCCCTTTCTTAACTTACTTTCATTCGTTCCTTGTAAAGCAGCTTGCAAACTTTCACGTGTTATTCCTTTGGTTCACGAACAGTTACAACTACCTACATTTTACGCACTGTCTCAGGCTTGAACTTGGGATGACTTTACATGCATCTTGTAGTGCGTGGGAACGACATGACTTGGCTATTGCGTCGTGCCGCATTGGGCAACCTCGAGGATCCCTGACCCGCGTCCACTACGTTCAGGCTCTGGCACATCGATAAGTTCGACGAATAGCGTACAAGGACAAAGTAGGTATATTTTATCCTGTCGACGTTCACACCAAGAAAATCATCGTCCTTGAGATTAACAGGTCCGAGGGCTAGCATGGATTCACAAAGTACTTAGTTCATTCTGCATATATGGGTGATGAAAAATTGATTCGTCTACCAGTTAGACAATTACATTCTCGGGCAGAATCTCTGGCAGTCATGTTTCACCAAGGCAACAGGGCCATTGGCAGGTACATCGATGAAGCAGTTATGCTTGATCGCGAAGCACTGAAACTTTGCCCACCTGGCCACCACATGCGTTCTGAGTCGCTGACCTGGCTCACGACTCACCTTTCTACTCGCTATGACCAGTTTGGGGCCTTGCCGGATCTCGAGGAGGCCACTGTCCTCGACAAAGAAGCACTCTCGCTTCTCCCGGATGGACACCCTGATCGTTCCATGACAATGAGCAACCTTGCAATTCGTCTTTCCATTCGCTACAACCGGCTCGGTGCCTGGCGGGATCTCGAGGAGGCCATTGTCCTCTCTCGAGAGGCACTCTTGCTTCACCCACAAGGTCACCCTGATCGTTCCATGTCTCTGAACAACCTCGCGGTTTATCTCTTCACTCATTACAACCAGCTTGGAACCTTGTGGGATCTCGAAGAGGCCATTGTCCTCGACCAAGAAGCACTTTCGCTTCGCCAGCCAGGACACCCTGATCGCTCTAAGTCTCTGAATAACCTTGCGATTCGTCTTTCTATTCGCTACAACCACCTCGGGGCCTTGCAGGATCTCGAGGAG
>JBBPUA010000898.1:0-11245 GCA_038094355.1 Afroboletus lepidellus | reverse complement strand
ATAAGCAATATATATATTTTTGGAAAGCCCATTGTCATGGCTTTCTAATAGTACCTGGGTTTGAGGGTCCAGCATCAATGTGTCATGAGATATTTACCAATTAGTACAACTGTTGTCAACATTGCAATGGTTTTGTTGCTCAGTGTATATGGTAGCAGTGGCATCCTGGTCATCTGCAAAATGTTTAATTAATCTTTGTCACTGACGTCGGACCACAGGAGTGTCACTATCTATCCAGACTGTGCATTGGAAAGCATCAAATGCACTGTTATACTCACATTTCAAGGGAATGTGGTGTGGGAGGAGAGGAAGTTCTCGCTTGATGGGATTATAGTGGCACATGATGAGCCATAGATTTCTCCCATCTTTCACAAAGTAACAGTGGTTAAATAATTCCCATCCAGCATTATGGGCCAAGACATCTCGGGTTTCATTGTAAGAATGAATAGGGAAGGTCCAACCAGCACCTTCATATACTGAAATGAGTTCTTCGTTTGGAAATACAAATGTATTTGTCATTTGACCAAATCAAGTCTTGGTTTCTACTGGATAAAGATGAACAGGTCTAACAGAACGACCGGCTTGGAGAGCAATGTCTAATGCTCTTTCCAGTGGATTGGGATTCCTATATCCGATCAGTTGTGGATTCGGATGATGAGGAATCTGGATGAGGTTGTTGGGGTTGTCACTGTCAGGAAATTGGAGTCGAACTTCTTCATTCTCTTCCATGATTGGCATTGGCATGTAAAAGAGAGCTATATGTTGATGCAGTATACCCTCATCCTATTCCTCTCAATCATAGTAGTTGTCCTTGATCCGGAGTAGATTGGGATTGTGGAGTGGATGGTTCACTGTTAACTGGTTCCTTCACCATATCGAACTTGTCTTGCCATTCTACTATTGTGATCTGTTGATGAGGTAGGAGTGTGTTGTTCATCGCTAAAGATGAGTCCATCTTCCAGAACTGTCTCTCCTCTTGGAGGTTGTGAAATAAAGCGAGGTTCTGGGAATTGGGCATCATGAAGTTTGGATAGGAAGTAAAGTGGGTTTAGACAGAGGAATGGATCCTGTAATAAGAATTCTTGTGTCGAACCGCTTTCTATCAAATATTGTCAAAGGATCCTTGATATGTGCTGTGAGAGGCAATTTTCTCCTTCTTCTAGCTGGTGGCCGCAAAGGGAGCATGGTAGATAGAAGGGTAATCTGTTAGAATTTAAACTTGGTAGAGCCAGAGGTGTCTGTCGAACAGTCCAGTTAGGGTAACTGAGATCTATAGGGAAATCTTGTTCGACTGGGTGTAGTCTCCAACCAGAACAGTATAGTCCAAGGAGTAGAGCAGAAGGTGGAGGAACATCGAGATTGTCAAAGTGGTCCCAAAGTGGGAGAATGTGTATGAGGTGGTGAGCTACTAACCAGAGTAATCCTAAAGATCAGTCCAAGATAGTGTAGGTCAGTTCCTCATATCACCTGCAATTCCAAATTGAAAAATGTGGGATCAAATGTTTCCATTCATATGAGGAAGAAACCATTCAGGATATGCCAGGCAATCACTGAATCCACCTGTATTAGGGGTATCCCCGAAAACACTTCAACCATGATGGAGGCTATCAGCAGCATTGCATAGGATAGCCTAGGGATCAATCAAGCTCAATGGTCATTGTAACCAGGCATCATGTGACATAGTAAGATAGACTGGTTCAAAAGATAAAACAATGACGTGTTCTTCCTAGTGCAAGTTACAAGCAGGGCTCATAACCTATTGGAATATAATGATATCTGATGGTGTGCAGATAATATGTAGACAAGATAGGAAGAGGGACTCCAGTGGGAGATACTCACTGGGTAGAGTCGAGCTTGTTGTTATAGTTGATCAAGGAGTACAAGGCTTTGTATGTACAGTATGTGTGTACCTCATACCTATCTATGGTAATCATATAGAATCCAATAGAATGTGATGGAACATTATATAATGTGGTCTGTATCTTTGACCAATAGCACAATAGGTGCTTATCTCTTCAGCCAATGGCATAAAAGGAGCTTATCCTGTATCAACAGAGATAGCTATGAACTGTAAGTGTTCAAGATAAAGAGATTAGATAATGATCTATCAAGATATGAGATCTAGAATCTCAACACTCCTTCGGCATGATGACTGTTCGCACTCCGACCATTCAAACTTCAAGAAGGAAATTAGGATGCCTCACAATTTGATGATCCCCGGTGAAACAACCCAAAACCCAACTGGGATCAGGCAGTACTCAAACTGAGGGGAGGAGGGAAGTGACTGAGGTAGGACACTAAAGGTTTTGGGGAAAACCTCGAAGTGAACTAGACTGGAGGACGTCCAGCCCAGCTACCCCAGGTATATATACTCAAGAATAAAGTATGTACATGCTTGGGATCTATCCTAATGTGTCCATATAGCCCTGGGGGCTGTAACGCGGAAATGAAGTGAAACATGAGGTGAAACATATGTTTTGTGCATGGCATGGAGATGAAACGAAATGGAAGCATAGAAGCACATAGCCCTGGGCTGTGCAAGAATGGAATTGAAACATGTTTCACCAGTGAAACAAGTGATGGAGGTGAAGCATGTGAGAGATGTGAAACAGAAAAGTGTGAAGGAGTGAAACATGGAAGCGGTGGCCCTTGAGGCAGTGCTGATGAAGATAAGACATAGATCAAGAGATGCCACTGGCAATCTCCGAGATTAGATAAGATAAGAAGATAAGATAAGATAAGAAGATGAAAAAGAATCATACAAGTCCATTGAATAGGGGCATCCAGGTTAGACCCGTAACACCCGGCCACCACATCAGCCGAAGGATTTCACACACACACACACAGCACAGATAGACTGTAGTGTTAAAGATGCTAGATGGGGGTAGTAAGGCCCAAACTAAGTAACATTAGCTACAATATATTCTAAGTAAAAAGGAGAAGCTCACCTCAGTGTGCTGCCCACAGGGAGTTAACACAACTGAGGTGAGCGTGGAAAAATGCAGGAGGTTTAAGTAGTGAACTCTGAATGCACACATACCGACTCCAACACTTTCGGCCCAATATCTGGTTCGAGGTATGTGAGGGCAAGCAGTATCTATTAAAAAGTTGTATGCTGTAGCTATGCAACTTGCAGGTGAGGTAGGATGAGATGGCAAAGCAGTTGTTCATGATAGTAGACGAAGAAGAGATAAGATATAGTGCATGAGGTAAGTATCATATTAGGTAAGCAGGTATGAGCAATTCAATCCAATGGTACCCATTAGGTATAGTATAGGGAAAAGAAAAAGGAATTGTATGACGGTGCAGGCTCCTACCCACCACAGCTGGAGAGATCTTCGGCAATATCTGAGGGCATATGGGTCAGAACAATCCGAGTGGCTATGTAATAATTGAAAGTCAGAACAACCTTAAGTCATCAGCAAATTGTCACTTATAGTGTGACCCTTGTCACGTGCTGTCACCACTGTGGCAGTGCTGTCGAGTGCTGTACAGGCCTGTACAGCATGGACAGGGGGGGACCTATAAATGACAATTTGCTGATGGTCCTTGACCTCTCCAGCAGCGGCTGGTAGATGACATTGGTAAACAGTGTCGGCAACAGTGTCGGCCATACCGGTCCGAAGTGTTCCATTCGGCGATCTTTGAAAATACCAGTAAAAAACACTGTATTATTCATTAGGGTTTCATAGCCTACGGTTTATTGGCGCGACCTGTCACAACGTGCGACGCGTCTGACTAACGCATCAATGTCTGATTATCAGTGATCGTATTTGGAGCCCTACAATCATGCGACTATCCGGCAAGGCAGACAAAGTCCTTGAAGCACTGGAACAGACAGAACTATCAGTCATGGACTTCCTCATCACCATCCTTTCGAACAAGCGTTACGATGACCATCCCGCGGTGCTACAGTTCCGGTCGAACGGATCTGGTGTTTGCAAAGAACTCTGCCGACTCCTTATTGGTGATCACTATGCTTCTCACCTGGCGAAGGAATACACAATACCGAAGTATGTGCGGGAGGTGTGCAATGCTTCCGCAGAGGATGGAGGTTCACATTTCAATGTGTCTCGGACCTCGCTTCAACAATTGGAAGAGTTTCCAGTGGAAGAAATGGGGAAACAGATGGAAATGCGTGCACCGAATCTATGGCAACTTCTGGATGTCTTGCTGGATGCACGGATGGTGCGCAAACGTTGGGAAAAGGCTGATGATCAGCTAATGGATGCTGAGGACGACGAAGACGCTTACTGGCAAAGGTTTCATTGAAAACCCGTTCATCTTATTGGCTTGCGCTGCTTATCCGGCTTAGCACGTCAATTAGCCAAGATCAGACAAAATTAGACATCGCCCAATTTACTGATGAAAAGGCCTATGCAACCAAGCTCGCAGCTTGAACCAGCTTTATCTCTGTCACTCCCAATTCCTACCTGACCCCCACTCAAGTACCCCTTGGCCGAGGTTACTGGAAAGTTGCACTTCGAGTTTCATCTCTCGCAAGGACAACTTTGCGCAACATGAGACCCTACCCAGATCACCCAGACGGAGAGGAGGAAGACAGAGATGGGGGGGGGTTGAGGGGGACTTCCATCGCCCCGCGAGAGAACGATGTCACCAGATCCATAATGCGTGGTGGGTTAATGGGCGCCATCTCGTTCTTGCAAGCGAAGGCAGCAGTTGGAGTCGGAGAGCCATACTACCGGCTCCGAGTCATCATTTTCTTCGAAATGCTGTACATCCGGGTGCATTGGTACCAGTGAGCTGATGGGCAAAGACCATCTCACCAATCTTTAAGCAATGCATACACTGTACGCGCCAGGCTGGAAGCCATCACCGGGTCGGGTCTGAGCAATCTGAGCACTCGCTAGAAGCAGTCCAATCAAAATGTGTGCTCGAACACAGAGGCATACCTATAGCATAACACATTCATCCTACGAAAATCGTTGGTAGCCTGAGTAGATCATCATCAGATGCTACTACGTCGGCGAGCAAAGCTTGCCGTTTTGGAAATAAGGTTTATTCGGGGGGTACAAGAGCGGGCTAAGCACATTTTGGGACCGGCAACTCGGCAATCTCCCATCTATGGTGAAATATATAATATTCAACTATTTAATCCACGGGAAGGCATCTACTGAGTAAGTAAACTTTGCCGCTACCTAAACCATATGTTTGCCTAACTTACCCATTCATGTCCCAGGTGTCATATTAGATAAATCATCCCTTAGCGTGATGCTTACATAAGCCAAATGCGCTCACATGGCACACCTCAAGAATGTACCAGCAACATCACTTAGTGGATGTGAGATAGTGTAGGTATACTCATAACCAGTGTGTAAACATGTTCTATGAAGCCGAAAAGTGCAAACGTACATGTCATTCGACATGGCTCGAAAGTTGTCATTATGCCGCCTACAGTGAAAAGCAGCATAAACGGCTCCCAAGACCTTCATGAGGGAGCGAAAATATTTAAAAAATTTCTATATACCAAATGCCATTAGTGTGTATTGTGTACGATCTCGCCAACCTGCTTGAGTGTCCTAAACGCACCAAAATCAACCTGATCGAAACTCGGATGGACGCGTCCAGCTTCTATCTTGACGCGTATGCATGATCTGCCTTGCGCAGAGGTCCAAAGAATGTGCGTCTCACCTCGCCTCTGTCCACGAAGGGTGCCTGTGTTGGATGCCTCGCCGCTCGACATACACGCCCCTCAAAAGACACCGCTGCAGCGGAAACACTTGCGTCATTTAAATGAAGCAGGCAAGGAGAACATATCATCGACGATCTGTGCGCCTAAGCCACCTTGGAACGCGTCCAAACATGTCAAGTTCCTTGAGTGCTGAGGGGAACCTTGCCAACGCGCAACGCCGATTAGTACAGGTGACGCAACACCTTGGACTCGCAGAAGAATGGGGAGCGCAGATGAAGGGAAAAGCTAGTGATCGGCAGCATCAACTCCGCAACGAGCTGAAGAAGATTCGGAGGGCGAAGAATGCAGTAGAAAAGGCAAATCTCGTCATTGCTGGGCCGAAGAAGGAGGTGCAGACAAGGGCTGATGCACATCATGGGTTTCACAGGTTCGCAATGGAGCTTCTTAGTCAGATGTAGCAGACCGAGACCACTGCCTCTTTTTTGTCAGGCAGATGCTTTCGCAGCAGAGGACCTACCAATATAAGGGTATTGCCACATTGAGCTTGTTGGACTGCTCATAAGGTCTTATAAGAAAATTGGGAAAGTTGTTGCACTGTGCACGTGATGTGCACTCAGAGCTCAATACAGTAATGCTTATGTAAATGGTGCCCATTACTTATAAGTGGTGGCGAAGTTGCTTAACATAGCAGATCACTCCCAAGTGGTTTTGCATCGGTATGATTTTTCTCCGATATCCTTTTGTCATCTCTTACACCTAACTCACTCATAGTAACTCAATTGCTGATGTGGAAAGTCGGAGGACTCGTTTTCACCTACACTCAGCTTGTTCAACTCTGCAGGCGTTTCCGCCCGCAGAGAGAATTTGCCGGCAATGCAGTGCTCGTTTATACAACCGCCACTGAATTTGCATGGCGAAAGAACAGCGAGTTTGTGGCGGTTGATGTCTTGGACTCAAGTCGTCGTCCCATTCGGACCAAGTTCGTCCTTCGCATGCGGTCTGCTGAGCCTGCTGGGACGGAGACAAGAGATTGCTTTGAAAAGTTCGAAGAAGATGAAAAGGTGGCACAGATAAGACAGTGGTTTACTAGTCACGGTATCAAAGGACACCTTCCGTTTGACACCTTCATGATGGTCGATTAAAGCAGTATGACACTAGGATTCTCAGATCTTGACAATAACGCACTCGGGGCTGAATTGTAAGGTTGGCTTCGGTGTTGCCCGTCTCATGCCCCGTGCATGGCGAGGGACTATCCATGAGGAACCATATTGAAAGGCCTCAACAGTTGCGCCCGCCGTATCTCTCACAACAGATGAAACAATATATATATTTATATATAACATGATGCTGAATGCCATGCTAATGTGAAATGATACTGTAGCCTTTTGTATGCAGGCAACCGTAACGCATAACCATAACGCGGGGGTCGTTGCGTTGCTAAAGCCGTAACGAGGGCTTGGTTGCCAAAGTGTTCGCCCGTAACGCAGACATCGTGATTTCAGACCGTTTAAATCCCTTTTAAATTCTTTTTAAATCTGAAATTTAAATGAAACCTTCAAATTTAATGGGTTAGCATCGGAAATTTCAAATGTTAAATGTACTTTAGGTGTCTCTGAAATCACGATGAGTCCCCCGGCCCGGGTGTGAGACCATTCAAGTCGTTGCTAACGATGACAACGTAACCCATAATGCAGGCTCTTCAGTACCATAGTGATTGTAAAATCTATTATTTATTAATACTCATGACGCACGGTGGGAGGGTGCATTGCCAATATTGGCAACAGTAACGCATGACGGGGGTACCGTTGCTAAGCTCGCAGTCAGGGGACCCCGCAACGCGGCCCCCCCGGTTGCCTCCATACAGAAGGCGCCACAGGAATGCCTGGAAATGTCTTCATCACACAGCTTGTCACTTCACGTGATGTGGGTGGTTTCCGCATGACATCAGCAAACTAACCCTCACCCTGTCATTCTGTCCAGCTCTGTCCAGCTCTGTCCAGTCCAGCACAGACTGTCCCAACCTGTTAGGGTGAGGGTTAGTTTGCTGATGGACGCCTACCTTATGTTGTCCAGGGCAAGCAAGAACATGAGATGTATATAATAACTGGAAGCCATATATCTGCTGTGCCTAATGCTACAACCTTTACAGAAGCGAAAAATAACATACATCCCGACTATACTTTGAGATCGCGTATGGCCATGATGTACATACCCCACCTCACGCACCATGCGACTCACCAGTACCACAGAGGCCACCCGACGAACCACCACAAGGGCTGGCAGACAACCAGTTCGACCAAGACGGCAAACTGACTGGATTCTCCTTGCTGGACCTTCGCCATCGCATCCAATGGACCATAGTCTGCGACCGCTGCGTGCTAGGCCGTTTCCAAGCCCACCCACGTAGCTGTTGCTTGGAGCCTCAGATCGTGACCAGGCGGCGCTATGCGCCTTCACTTACCAAAGCTGCCCACTCTGCTGGATACTGCAGACCAGGCTCTCGAGAGTCTGGACTTCATTCTTCTTGCATCCATATAATGACCAGCAAAGACTCGTTCAGCCCCTCATGCTTGAAGGTATTAGTTTTCAGAGTCACCTACGCATTTTGACTGGTTTAGCTTGTACTTACATCAAAAGATTTACTGGATCTCCTACACTGTGATACTGTATGGTACGATATGCTAGGCAGGAGAACAACGCTTGCGTGATCCCCAGCACCGCGTTACATAACCCTAAATTTAGTATGCCAGGGCAAAATTTGCAGAAGTCCACACGAAAGTGAACCAGGACCATCCGGCTTTCCATACCGACACACCCAGATGCCGGCGGCGGCATCATCGCGCCCCGACGCGGCGTCATTCAATGCTTCTCTTATATAGTCAATGTTTTTTGTATATCCTATCAAAACTATCTAGAGGTGCTGAAGACCGGTGGCCTGTGCGCGCTGTTGATGTTCTGGCAATGATTGCATGCTGTGTGGTCCGTGCGCTGGCCCCTGACGTCGATGACGGGTAGGATTAACCCCGGATGTCGGGCGGATCGATTGCTACTACCAGCACTGTGGCCCGTGCGTGGGCTGTTGATTTCAGGCACCGGAACTTCTGGAAGCGCGGGAATTCCGAAAGTGGATGCACTCGGGAACTTCCTTGGGAAGGCCGACTCGTGTCGGCAAATACCTAGTCTCGGACCAAAGTCGCTCTACTAGGAGTACCGTCCAAAAAAGGAGGCGTTCGCGCAAACACTCCCTATGGTGCCGATCACTTAGCCACCACTACGTTTTGTGCAAAGTTTTTACCCCTCGAAAAAAAAAACCATTTCTTTATTCCTCTTGTAGAAGTGCTTCTTTTTGCAAAAGGAACATTTCTACATAGAACGTCTGGATACGTTTGGAACGAGGGTGTCGAGTCACACCTGTCAACCGCTTAACGTTCATGGCCTAATTTCTGAGGTGTATAGTAATGCTAAGTGGTTTATGTTGTTAATTAAATATATAGCCTCATCACTCGATGCTGATGCATTTGCGCAGCTGATAACGGACTTGTCTGCTGCGCGGACAATACTATCCCCTACCCCCAAACCGGCACCCCGCAAAGCGGGCAACATTTTCACTAGTCACCTGTACACATCTTAGTTTCCAAGTTGAACAAACGAAAACTGCGGTGTGGTTGTGGAGATCGTGAAGTGGGGTCGTTGTCACTCTGGCTGTCACTTTGCTTACACGAGGGCTAAGCTGAGCTTGAAATTCAGCGCTTTGACAATGCGTGACCGTCCGTGACGAATCGTGACATTTGTGACTGCCGGGTCACATTCAAACCATGCCTCTGATGACGGGGACATAGACTACAGTCCATTCTCGTCTATTCAAGTTCCACAGGATCTTGTTTCGGTACAGTTGTCGCAGCAGAGGGTTGATGGAATGACTTGGGACGCCGTGAGTAGCGCGTTGATGTGTGAGAATGGTAGTATGGTTACGTACCTGATTGTCTAGGTGGGTTGTTGAACAGTTTGTTCACGATATCTCTGCGACAACTCGGCGTCTCCACGAATTCACGCAGCGTGGGTTCGATTTTTTTTCTGTACCTCTGTCAAGGTTTCTCATCTCCCTCGTCTCTTTCATCATCTGACCCCCTTTCAGCCACCTTCGACCCGCCCGCAACCTTTTGGAAAACGGACGCCTCCGCACACATCAACGCACGCGCCACGATTTGTGCAGCTGGCCCACAAACTCGATATCAGGTATGTCGAGCCCTTTTTCAAATTAGCCATCGATCGTCTATACTGCGGCTTACATTACTCATCATCCCACAGATCTCTGCGACCCACAGGACGTGCCGACCACCATTTATGAACTGCTCGAGTTCATGATGTTTCGCGCGCTCGCTTCGCCGGGCATTCAAGAATCCCACGAAGGTGTACTGGCAGCTGCTGGTACCAGCGCATGAGGCAAGTCCTCGGCTTTCTCGACCCCTTCAAACAGAAAATCGAAGGCCGAATATTGGGTCGGATTAGGGATCATGGTTACTTCTTGAACGATCGTTTCCCAGATTAAGGTGAAATGAGTTGTGGGGGCTAATATGTAGGATTATCCGAATTTCGAGCAAAACGTCCGGGGTAACCGTGGCGGATGTCGCGTAGATGGGCATATGGGTAGGTATATGAGCGCAGCTTATCGAGCTTGCCGTAGGTGGGCTGAAAATCTTTGCCCCACTGTACAATACAGCGCACCTGGTCAATCACGACGCCAAGCAGATGCTCGTGACACTCGGGGGAGCAAAGGAGTATATTGAGGTAGGGATTGGTGATAACCATCTCAGGCGAAGTGTATATGACTCTATATTTTCTTTCTTTTAGATCCTGCAGGCTCTAAGTCATAAAACTCTTCTAGGAACTCTTAGATGGAAACCCACGAGACGAAGTGCTCCAGAATTCATCTAATGATTAAAAGGCAATGACAGTAAGCCTCATTTTGTGACACCAGGCAGCCTATCCACAGTAAGCCTGGTTCACGTGTAAACATGCAAGGTTACTTGATCATCTTCAAGTGAATTCAGTGGTGAAAGAACCACGTGAAGAACCATGGCTGGCATAAGGAAAGGTAGCGTCTTTCCCGAGCCAGTACCAGCTAAAATGGTACAATCAAGCCCGAGAATAAAGGCTTCAGCAGCATCGAGCTGCCGTGGATATGGGGCGCGGTTATTGTAACTTTCGATGCAAGCATTAATGAGCGAGTTGTGCATGGCATTGGATGAGTATTCCGACCGCTGCCATGCAGCCTCACAGTATTTGCAGAGGTTACAGATCTTTTTTTTCTTTGGCATGGAAGCCATTCTCTGTAAGGACAGTGGTCATTAGTGGCGAGCATACATGTAAGTTGGAAATGGAGAGTTAGCAGACAGGGTCATTCCCCGACAAGGGACTTGGCAAACACACGTGACTGTAATCTAACTGTATTACAGCGCCGTGCAAAACTAATGGCATTCGCGACTTTTTTTATTTTGCGCGTGACCAAAATAGGCAACTCTCGCTGGGCAGGCTCGACGCCAGCATGGGCAACAGGAAGATCAGCGATGATCTGAAGGACCGCGCCTTGGA
>JBBPUA010000897.1:0-11245 GCA_038094355.1 Afroboletus lepidellus | reverse complement strand
CGTGGTTCCAAGAAATCGAGTTGCTCACCGCCACCGATTTACTTTCCCTGCTCACCTACCACAGGAAGTGTGGCGATGCCGTATATGCGCTGAGGCTCGATATTTCCTGGATCACGTCTCATTATGGAAGTTCACAGGCCTGCTCCTGGTTGCACGGTCAATATCTCGACCGCCATAACATCAGTCACGATTGCGGATGTACAAAAGTGAAACCCCCCAGATACAAGCTATACAACACCTCGCTCAAATGGTGGGACGATTTTATGGACGAAACCTTCACAGCGCTGCAGGACAGACCGTGCGAGCAAACGGTGCGGGTTTCTGCGGATAAAACAGTGCAGGCTGTGAAAGCGCGCAACTGTGAAACTTGTTCTCCGAAGGTTGCTAACGGTATGCGCGACTTTGTGGATTTATTTGTGAGGAAGGTGGCAGAGGTAGTCTCTGAGGTAAATTATTGTTCGAATTGGAATCCGTCACAGATTCTGATTATTCGTTTGATAGATCGAGTTGCAGTTGCCGTTTTAGAGAAATATCGGGGCTAGGATCGCTGATAGACCGTTTCGATTCCGTCAGACAGGCTGTCTATGACTTTAAGCTTCGTGTGTATATGTACAAACTATGTTCTCTTTGACCTGATTCAAATCGCGTGACACTGAAGCGAGGCTTGCTTCAACGCTATGTATAGCTTCACGGACTGTAAATGGTACTACATAATCAACTCTTGCCAGTGCGCTCGTACGGAGCAATGGTGACTAGTATATTGTTGCGCTGTATCGCCTCCAATGGGATCCCGAGCTCATTCACATCTCGGCGGTCAAATTCTGAAATCCCGACCTTCCTGATTTGCTCTACTTTTATTCGAGTCAAAACTGTCGCAACTTCAAGGCTGGCTCGTATGCTATGGGTCCAATAGTAGCTACGTGCACTGCGTGCTTCTGAACCCGAGTCGTTCTTTATTGTTGTCAGCCGGCTGTCCAGATGGGCTTAAGCTTCCAAACCTCGATCATCCAGAGCAGGTTTGGGTGCTCATGGGTGTGGCTAGTATTCCGAATCAAAGTTCCGCCTACCTTTTGCTCCTTGCGATAATCATCAATAGGTCGTGGCTGACTGCCCGTGAGCTCGTGAAGCAGGTCCGGATTCGGCGTGGCGCCCCTGTCCGTGAATTTGATTTATGTTGATGCTTTGCTTTTCATTTTATCATACCCTGATCAGCCGCACGATGGGGGTCGCGCACCATGATAGGTAGGATGTAAACGTGGTCTACTGCAACAATTGCTGTATCATTCAGACCTATCTGGGACCCTGACGCAATCGCACTTGACTCCAATATTCCATAGCTCCATTCGGACAAACCGCATGAATTGTCATTGCGAAGCCAAAAATGTTCGTCACAAGGTAAGGAAAGTGGTACGGCAAGATTTGCCTATCGTAAAAAGGTATATGTATCCGAATCATATCCAAATCGTCTCGTTCCGCTCTCAGAGCACAAGAAAGGAAACCGATGAAGAAAAGGATAACGTCTTCGACATCTTACACACAAGGTAACAATATCCCAAATCCGGAATCTGACTGAATGCGAACATCGGCCTGACGGCTCACCTGACCAGAACTGATATGCTGGAAAACGATAAGAAACGACCATAAGGCAAGGGCCTCTATAGCTCCAGATCCCTGTCTCTAGACGGGGCTTTTTTCTGACTGTTTATCCACTTGCTTAGAGATGGCGATCAGAATCGGCGGCTTTTGAACGTATCAATGATAGATGATACTATCAGTGACGTGAACACAGGCACAACGCAAACACGTACCCGCTTGGCCCGTTCATCGATAAGCCGTTCCCCGATCTTGAACACCCGTTGATGCTCGATCTCGGGACACAGCTTCCCACGCGTGTTGAGACTGGTACATCACGAAGGGATCAGTCGTGGGCGTGAGACGAGGGAAGAGCAACTCACGCAACGAGCAAGGCGTTTGCGAACACTGCCGGACGATGAGTGCCAATTCAGAGAGAGCGAGTGGAATACTTGCCTCCAGGCATGCACACGACCAACCCGATCCATGCGACTTGGCGTGGGACGGTCGTTAGCTTGCGCATGGGCGGTATGGTGGGCACTTACAATTCGTTTTGGTCAACCAGTACTACAACCGCACATCAGGGAGACAGGTTCAGGAGAAGAAGTGAAGACTCACGACGACGACGAGGGCGACGTCGAATAGGCTGTCGAAGGGGAAATGGCTTGTCATCAGACTCTCGAGTCAGTATATCGAACACACCTCATCACGGCTCCAGTTTCTGCGACGAATCGAGTCAGCTAGGCTAGGCCGGCGTGCCAAGGAAAGACTGACCGGCCACGAAGAGTGGTATACGGGAAACGGATGCTATGGAACTGCATAGACGATCAGTTCGTTGCGCACGCCACGAGCAGGGAGGGTCACGTACTCTGCCATGTCAGACGACGTGTTGAATATCAGATAACACCCAGTGACGACGTTGATGGCGACATCACAGCCAATCCCAGACAGGATGACCACAGGGAATATCCAAGCATTGCCGAGCTGGTTCATCAGACCCGCGGTGCCGTTGGTAAAAAACACAGTCGCTGCTCCCAAAGCAGCCGTGAAGGAGAAAATGCAAAACACCAGAAACAGAAATGCCAAAAAGTGGTTCTTGGACACTTGCAGAATGCGGTGGGAGAAGAAACACTGATGGGAGTCGGTTAATGCGGAGGAGGGAGGACATGCCGACTCACACGTTCGAGGAAAGCGATGATGGCGCCGCAGACACTGGAAACGCCAAAAAGAATGGTGGCATAATCGGGTAGGGACGTGCTCCCGCTAGTTTGCTCGGTGCTTGCCCAGAGCCAAGCAGTTGTACAACCGAGGTGTGAAAGTAAGAGAAACCTAGCAGTCAGACCGCGCGTTCAGAGGCTCGTCACTCGAGATCGAGGTTGACGTTGACTGACAGAATGAGCAACACCTTGGTAATCATGGTTAGCCAGCGACCGATCGGTTTCCAAGAGACGCAGACGACTCACCAAAACCTTCAACCACGAGTCGTCCCTGGTGTTTTTGTAGTACACACACGACTGCACAACAAGGGAGCCAAACATGATGGCATTGACCAAGGCGCCAACACCAACAGGCCCTTCCAGAGGAGCCATCGTGTCGATATGAAAAATTTGGATACTAAAGAAAGGGCTGTCTCGCAGCGGATTTATACCGGGAACAAGGCGACCGAACAGAGCCGAATCCGTTCATCTATAACCAACTGTCTCATGCCATGCCAAAAGCGAGCGAGAAGGGGTCGGCACAGCAACGACGAGAGCCAGGGGAGCTGTGGATACGTGACTAAACGGTCAACAGGTCGTGGTCTCGTGGCAGGGAGAACATCAGAATTTGGCTGAACAAGGGCATGTTTTGGTCCGCCCATTTCATGTATTCTTCATACCGGCGTTTGGGAGGTTTTGTCCTCAAACCTGGTTTAGAGAATCTGACTGGGATGAGGGCGTAGACCGCGACGGCGTTTTCCGTTTCCAACCTGTCTGTCTAACGGCCGCGAGGCAAGACAAACGACCTGAAGGGGCCCGGCGGGACAATCATGCTGACTTCTTGGAAACGAAGTTGTGGATCGTCCATGTCGATGGTGAGAAACTTCCGGCTGCTATTATATCGCCGTCTCCATATGGACGTCACTTTCCCTTCTCTCACTGACTTCGTCGAACTGACACAAGTGCCACCTTGACGTCTGACACGCAGTGCTTCTCCAGCTGGTACATATCATCGTACAAAATTCAATACAAGCATGTCGCGTCTTCCGGCCGAGCTCATTTTTGTTATCCTTGAGTATGCTTACTACACTCCGGAAGGATCCCCAGATTATAACCTCCTCGCTCATTGCGCCCTCGTATGCGCTTCGTGGTCCATACCTGCGCAAACGCTACTATTCCATAAGACCAACATGTTGCAACTGAAAGCGATCGAATCCTTCCATGCTGCACTCAGGACATCCGCAGTCCGCGGTAAAGGCATGGGCCAAGCCGTTCAGTCCCTCGATATATCTATCGGTGGGTTATTGGATGGAGCCTGCCAGCCAGAAGCCTTGGCGCATCTGCTCCGGGACTGCCCCAGACTCTACGAACTCTCGCTGAGCACAGTTGGCGTGCACGAGCTCGACCCGTTTACTCTCGCCAAACTCAAAGACGCCGGGAAAGCCCTTAGAGCGCTTCGTCTCCGACACTGTGGCGTGCAATCTCCGGTGCTATTTCAGCTCCTCGGCATATGGTCCCGTATCCAATTCTTGAAGATCGGCACGGAAATCGCGGCTTGGCCGTGGCGTCGCCCCTCGGAGACACCAATCTTGCGACAGTCGCAAGCCAACGGGGCCCCTGACGACGCCGCACAGCGTCCTCCAGCCCACGTATCTCTGTATGACCTCGCCCTTTCGCGCATACCCCCACCCCCTGTCCTTACCTGGCTCCTCGGCTCTTCCACCACGTCCCTTCGCATCCTTGATCTGCACGAAGCCCCCGGGGTTGCAGCGCGGCAGATTTTAGACGCGCACGCACCCCATCTCCGTTCGCTTCGCTTACTCCACGTCAACCTCGATTCAGCGGCATTTCTGCGTCGGTGTACGCAGCTCGAGGAACTGATCGTTTACAACATGCCCGTCGTTGTCCCTCTCGCGAGGGAGCTCCCTCCGTCGATCGAGCATCTCTCCTTTCGTAATCCGAGACATACCTTTCGGGACACGCTGGCTCCTATTCTTAGCGCCATCGAGGTCCTCCCTAAGTTGCGCATCGTGACGTGCGACAAGAACTCGGAGGGCTTACGTGAATTCGAGCTGCTAAAGGCGAGATGCGCGGAGAGAGGTGTAGAGGTGGTGATATCGGAAGTGCCCATTTGGGTGGTAAGTTGACGACGGCGCCGTTTCCCGACAATTGAATGGCTCATATCATTTTGGATCAGTATGAAGACCCTACGGTTGTTGTCCGCTTCCCTCGGCGGCGCTCCGTTTCGAATTTTAGGTTAATGACAGGTTGACGGTGATTAAAGGGGCGCTAAGAGCGTCTTGAACCTTTTTTATAGACCCAGTACGCAACAGCAACCTGGGCCACCGATGTGCTGTAGCCCGCTCCCGCGTAGCCTGGTAGATCATATCCACCTTACTTACCTATGTTCAACAGCACCACGGATGCCTCATAACAGCCTTCGTATAGTGACATACAACACGTGTAAGTAATGTGTGCATTTATTTCACTAAGATGTGGTCCCTCGTGGGTAGGCCAAGGAGTCGAAAGGGGATAGCTGTTTGTAACCTATGCGTTCCCTGGACGAGCCAGACCGTATGCGATTGCCGAGCTTCGGATCTCCCCTGGATGAGATAGGCCTGGGGACGAGTTCATATCGGCATTAGGTGGGATATTTGGCACCCGCTCGTGGCACAATGACTCCAATCGCCACATCCCGTAGGCCGACGTCGTGAGCGAATTTTCTCGATTCCCGATTCTGTGTGACAGTTGCAACACTGGACGATCTCGAGCTAGCTTTCTACACATTCGAGTTCAAATTCAAGGACAAACCTCGTGGTTTCTTGGTAAAGCGTCTTTATGGCAACTCGAGCACTCGGAAGCAAGGAGATTGCCTCGAGAAGGCCTCGATCGCGGCCTATTGTTATCGCGAGCAAGTTATCAGTAGATAAGGTCACGTACTCGGGCTAGACCGCAAAGGAACGTTCTCGTGGACCCACCCAGGCTGTTCCATCGCGCGATGAGGACCGGCGTAGCCGTTGTCATGCCAGACATCTGAGCGGTCAGTACTCAGTCTTCAAGGTCGACTCCTCCAACAGAAAAACGCGAGATGTGTCCTTGCAACGCGTCTCCCTGGTTGTGAATTGTTGGACGCGTTGCATCTCGTTAACCTCACCATCGCCGGCGTAGTCCTCAGCGTCAGGCACATTTCGCTTAGGACCGCCGGCGCGGATGTGGCGCAGAACCCCCCTATGCTTGTGCTCATTTCGCAAGGGTGACGGAACGTCGGGGGACTGAATGGAATTCCCGTTGTCACTGGCTCGTTCTATCCTCAGAATGTCTGAGTAACATGCCCACTGGAGCACCCGGGGCCAGTTGACCCGTATCTGAATTGCTGAACTTTTGGTTAGATATGTGAAGTATTCCAAGTATCTCATGCACTGCGCTGAAGTCGAACCATGTATTGTACGTCGAATAGTACCAGATGATGCATGGACATCAGTGGTATTCGTTCCATTGTGTTCGAAAGAGCACCTGTACGTTGCGGGAAGATGTCTCCGAGCCCTGGATATGGTGGGGTCGATAATCGATGTTTCTCGGTCACCTCGGGCGACTGGTCCAAGATACTTCGGTTTGTGACCGGTGATATTGGAAAGAATCCACAGGGAAACGAAATCCTTACCGGTTCCCTGAGGATTATAGACATGTATTTTGCCACATCCAAACAGAATACGCCCTCGTGCATCATCAATGCGCGTGAGGGATAATATATTTTCACGTGCATCAGGGACATGGAGTACGTCATGTAAGCGTACCTTAAATATACGATCCCTAACTCGGCTATCGAGGGTGACAGTACCACGACCGAGGGCGGTTACTGGAGTGCCACCGAGGCCATGCACCACTCGTTGTGAGAGTATCGAATACTCATCAAAAGCCTCGCGTCTGTTACATATATGTGTAGTCGCTCCTGAGTCGGCGATCCACGGGTAAGCAGAAAAATCGACCTCTTCGGTCATTACATCCGTGGCTACAGACACTTTCGCGAGTGCTTTTGTAAGATCGGCAGTATCGCTCTCGACCTCAGAATCAGTATCATACTGGGAGACGTGTGCACGTTCCTTCCCTTTTCCCTTATGGCGTGGTTCCCTTTTGTCCCCGCCTTTCTCTGTGCGTCCTGATACGCGTCCCTTTCCTCGGTTTGCGGGATTCTTCCAGCAAACCTCGTCCTTATGCCCAAATTTTTGACAAATACTGCATTTGGGTTTGCCTTTATGGCGGCAATCGGCAGTAACGTGATTCGTCCGACCGCAAATGGAGCAGGGTCCTGACTTCATATGTCGGCCACTGCCACTGGTGGAAGCGATTGTGTAAGTGGCATACTCGCTTGTTCCCACCTTTTCTTTTCGGCGCTGCCACTCATCGAGAATGAGGGACACGAGTTGTTGGACAGTGAGTAACTGGGCATGCTGATTGCCACGAGTGCTCCCCTGATAACCTAAAAATCCTGATGTGAAGCTCTCCCAACTGGCAGGAAGGGAGGACACGAGGAGATCCTTAAACTCCGATTCGGCAATAGGCTCTCCGGCAAGCGTGAGTTGTTCCTGAAGAAGTCGCAATCCAGCAATATGGGCGGCAATATCAGCACCTTCTTCGGCAACAGTCTTGTATAGAGAGCGCTTGAGAGACATGACGCAGTAGTTACCGACAGGCTCATGGATGATGCGGAGGGCATTCCACATCTGAGCAGCAGTGGTACAGCCACGAATGTTCATAACTTGTCCGTCTCGAATTGCGGTGGTGATCAAGACTTTGGCTACACTATCTCGCTTACGCCATAATCTTCCCATTACAGGGTCCTGTGGCTGGGGTTCTTTGCCAAGGACGAGGGGGAGGATCTCGTAATCTTCGAGAATCGCTTCCATCCTCGTTCGCCAGGCGACCCAGTTTTTCTCATGCAGCTTCTCTATTTTAGGGGCTACATGACTGGTACTACCTGCATTCGGTAAGACACTAGGCGCGGGCGCAACTGGAGCAGCAGCCAACGCAGGAAGCGGAGGTGGAGCCGGTGCAGCTGGTGCGGAAGCGATGACGGGCGCAGGCGGCGAGCCAGGCGGTGTCGTGGGAATAGGGGGTGGTCCCGACTGGTTAGTCATATGGGAGTGATAACGTACAGAGTTGATTGAGGGTGTGTTTAGGTGCGCGAAGCGGGGCTCATAACCTATTAGCGAGGTCAGGCAACGAGCGTATCTGCGTGTCCGGGCTGACGGAGACGACGGATAATGGGGGGCAGAAGTCACTGTTTCTCCTGTCCTACTGATATATATATACTTGATCTCGTATGTCTCACATGTGATAGACTGCAGCCACACGGCACCTCGGCCAAGTGTAGCTTGGTTTCGTACTAAGACTCAACACTCCCCCTCAAGCTCAACGGAGGCCAAGGGATTGAGTGAACTTCTGGTGTTCGGCCTTTGCCAAAGCTTTAGTGAATATATCCGCGGTCATATTGCCAGTACGGCAATCTTTGATAGCTATCGTCCCGTTTTGCATCAATTGACGGGTACGTAAGTATTTTAATCTGAAATAATTTGACCGTTGGTGGAATTTACCGTCGGTCGCAATCGCGATTGCTGATCTGTTATCGGCGTGTAATACTGTCGCCATGTGTGGCTTAAAGCCTAATTCTGTGTATACGTTTCGCAACCAAGTGGCTTGTCGAGCTGCGTGAACCATAGACATAAATTCTGATTCACATGTGCTTGTCGCAACTAGATGTTCCTTCTTGGAGCTCCATGATATGGCTCCGCTATGAAATAGGAACACGTTCCCACTTGTTGATGTCATATCGTAATTGTTGCCTAAACTGGCGTCGGCGTAGCCAAAGAATTCGCCGTTTGGGTCACTCCTGGTGTAGGTGATTCCAAGATCCTTTGTCCCTTTCAGGTATCGCAATACATGCTTCGCGGCAGTCCAATGTTGCAAGTCTGGGTTGCTGTTGAACGAACACAATCGGTTTACTGCATATGCTATATCGGGACGTGTGCCTATTGCGGCATACATAAGCGAACCCGTAAGTGATGCGTAACCGTTGGAACGACCGCTGTCATGCTTCTCTGCACGCGGTTGCAACTTCAGATTCTTGTCCATTGGTGTAGACACTGAATTTGCATCTTGCATACCATATTTTTCCAATAGAGACTCGATGTATTTAGTCTGCGTGATGCTCAAGGTACCTTGCTCGCGGTCTCGGTTGATTTCGATCCCTACGAGCTTGCTCGGCTCACCTAAATCGGTAATCTCAAATAGTGTGCCAAGCATGGCCTTAAGTTGGGTCATGCGCTCCTTTGTATCAGTGAAGAGCAATAAGTCATCGACCCATACAGTAATAATTTCGATCCCATTATTAGCGCTCCTTCGTATATAGACGCATGGATCACTTTGCAGACGCTGGAATCCAACCTTTAAAAGCTTGCTATTTAGCTTGTGGTTCCACTCGCGTCCAGACTGTTTAAGTCCATAAAGGGTTTTAATTAGACGACACAGCCGAGCCGTTCCATCATCGAACCCTTCGGGTTGTGTCATATATATTTCCTCTTTAAGGTCGCCGTTTAGGTACGCCCCTTTGACGTCCATTTGCTGGATTTCCCAGTCCTTTGCAACGGCTAATGCAAGGAGGGCACGGATGGTCTCGAGTCGGACTACTGGTGCAAATGTTTCACTATAATCCATGCCAGGGATTTGTGTAAACCCTCTAGCTACCAATCGAGCTTTGTATTTTTGTAGGTTTCCATTCTTGTCATACTTTTTGACAAAAACCCATTTATTAGTAACGGGCTGTCGCCCCTTGGGTAAGTCGGCTAATTCCCAAGTACCCATTGTCTTGAGCGTTTCGAGCTCAGTTTTTATGGCCTTCTCCCATTCAGGCCATTCGGGCGACTTTTTTGCCTCATTTAATGTCTTGGGGTCATTTCCCCCAATGCCTGACTCTGTGAATGCCATATAAATTGCTTCAGCAGATGATGGCTGCATATCATCATAGTCTTCATCATCGTCTGAGCTGCTTACCAAATCAGGTATGTCCACATCGGGTACGTCCTCATCGGGTACGTCCTCAACTGTCGTGCGCCGTTTAATATGACGGTCATCACTGTTTTCATTCTTTCGCTTTGTAGCACAATTATTACTATATTCTGTGTCCATTGCATCAGTCACAGGTTTGCTACTGTCCCGCTCCCCCTCAAACCGATCGTCTGATGTGGGATGGAGAGGTGGGAGATTGTGGGAATCAGGCACACCAAAATAATAATTGCGTGAGACGCGGACACTGCGTGAAAACACGTCATAGTAACGGACAGCCTTAGGCCCGTCTTCATATCCCACAAAGATCACCTTGCGGGACTTAGGTGACAGCTTAGATGCACCAGGGTCTTCATTGAGTACCCAGACTGTCTGGCCGAATTCATGAAGATGTGAGATATCCGGCCGTGAACCCAGCCATTTTTGGTAAGGTGTCATATTGGGAATAGCACGTGTGAATGCACGGTTTCGTATGTAAGTGGCATGGGCAAAAGCCTCAGCCCACAATTCGGATGGTAAATTGTAATGAAATAGCATTGCGCGTCCAAGTTCCACCACAGTGCGGTTCCATCGCTCAGCCACACCATTTTGTCCTGGTGAATATGGTGCAGTCGTTTGGAGCTCAATTCCTTTATCCAGGCACCATGTGGTCAGATCGCGATTGACATATTCACGCCCATTATCGGCACGTATCGCTTTAGGTAAGCGGCCAAGTTGGCGTTCAAGATGTGTCAGATAATGTTTAACTTTGATTACAGTGTCACTCTTTTGCTGCATGAATGCAATGGTGACATGCCTAGTGGCATCATCAACAAAAGAAATATAGTACTTGCATCCTGTTGTAGATGCAGTACGAGCAGGCCCCCACACATCTGTGTGCGTGAGCTCGCCGGGTAAGGAATCCCGGTGGCTTGCCATATGGGGAAGCGGCTCTCGAGTCTGTTTCGCTTTGACACAGGCGTCACAGGTAAATTCAGTAGTACTTGGTGTGACAGAAAAGCCATCAACGAGATGTTTACCATGTAATTTGGTTAGTCCGGAAATACCAATGTGGCCAAGCCGGCGATGCCACTCAGCCCAGGTACCCGAGGAAGTAACTTTCATTGCGACGTTTGGATTAATATCCCGTTCGCAAATATGGAGATAATATAATTGATGTCTCAGGGAACCGGTAAGGATCTCGTTTCCCTGTGGATTATAGACATGTATTTTGCCACATCCAAACAGAATACGCCCTCGTGCATCATCAATGCGCGTGAGGGATAATATATTTTCACGTGCATCAGGGACATGGAGTACGTCATGTAAGCGTACCTTAAATATACGATCCCTAACTCGGCTATCGAGGGTGACAGTACCACGACCGAGGGCGGTTACTGGAGTGCCACCGAGGCCATGCACCACTCGTTGTGAGAGTA
>JBBPUA010000896.1:0-11248 GCA_038094355.1 Afroboletus lepidellus | reverse complement strand
GTTGAAAAATGCAGCGCCGGTTGAGCAAGTCACGTGATTCTCGTTCCCTTTTTTTTCGCGAAGTCCAGCATGTACACACTAGTTATGTACACTTATTAGGTACATTAGGTACATTACTAGCTAACAGTGTGCAGACTGGGGCATCTGTGATACCTGTACGCGAATCTGACTTTCGAGCAGACATAGCCACCAGTATGACCAATCTCTGTGTAGACCTATATAGGGCTATGGACCCAGCCACATCCTGTAGTCCCTATATGGGAAAGTGCTGGTTTGCTGATGGCCTCAATCAGCAGGAATTGGAGGGGGTCACCGTTAAATGCGATCCGTTCGAGTGATCGGAGGACCGAGTGGAGGATAGTGCGACCAGCCACTAAACGACAAGAATTGATCAGTCCAAGACTTCAGAGGGGCACAAGCTATGACCGACGTACCGTTACCAATACCGCCAGGGTCTGCGGAAGAGAAGATGGCATTTTCGTGATAGTTAGCAAAACCGTGAACTTGATCAATGAGATTTGGGGGGAGACGGTGCGCGTAGGTCTGATTGTGGATCAACTGAGTATTGACGTAGTCGTAGATGTTCCAGGCATTCTCCAAAGTCGTTGGGCGGCCGAAGACATAGTCACGAATACCGTCGAAGAAGGGTTGCGCAGCCTTGGCGACGGACCTGAAATCAGAGGAAGCATATACACTCGTGATGTGTTTCTCGAATGCCTGTCGATACGGATCAGTCCATGTCCGCTCGTCCGATAGCAGGAACATACCGGGCAGTTAGTCCAAGGCTCCAGGGAGCGGTCATTTCCAGGACCGATGGCGACGTACTGGTATCCGTTGAGGGGAGCAACGACCGTTGTTCCATTTGCAAGAACGATCTTGTTGTTAGGGTTGGGTGGATACAAACCCTGGAGAAGGGCGGTGGCGGAGTCAAAGATCACAGAACCCTCACCACCAGCCTTGGCGTGAACGTGGAACTCCTGAGTGTCGACGATATCCGGGTTCAGGCCGGCAATATAGGACGGCGAAGAGCTGGTTAGGTAGACCGAGCGGAGGAATGCTCCGAGCTGGTGAGACTCAACCTGTAAGGGTGAGCGCAAAATACGTCAAGTACTGTCGAAAAAGAACATGCAGTCATGCTTACTGCACCGAGAGGAGTGCTTGCGGTAGAGGAGGGCTTATATGTCTTGGGATCCTGGTAAAATTCATTCCGGTCACCGTTCCGGGCAATAACGAGAACACCGAGCACGCTGGTCATTGTGGTGAAACCGCCAAGCGCGAAGAGTGACGAAGAATGAAGTAGAAACCAAGGAGGCTGGAGAACAAAAACGGGGTCGCTACAAGGTCTTATAGTACACGGCGCGTGGCTGGCTGAGCCAAACGACGTCAGTGTGGTGGGTAGAAGCCATCAGTACTAGTGGACAGAGCCCACAGGAAATCCGCGCGGTGACGACATCGCATCGGAATGCCTGTGGGAGCATCCGGCACTGCCACTGCATGCCTGCGGTCCCTGCGGCGGTTGACGTTGAGCAGGCATCCTCCAGCCGAAATCCTCATGGCTTCCTTCCGCGACTTTGACGACGACAAAGAATGGAACTGGAGCCGTGCAAAGGGTTCCTGCGTCCGCACCAATATACGCGCTTCCAACTGCATGGCAGTGACGCATGTGAGCTGGATGGATGGGACGCGAAGGCAGCCTGAGTAGACAGATGAAAGCTCAATCGAGGTTGGACGTGCGCGTGAGGGCCGGTACGCGCGCTGCAACTACCGAACACGCAAAATAAAACTATGAAAGCAAATGTCCATACCCATGATACCTCCAAAACCACGCCGCAGTGCTGCAAAGCAATCCCCACAGCAGGCGCTCGATAGAATCTTCACCGAAGTGCAACTTGTACTGAACGAGATACAGTCCTTACCTCAAGCCGCAGACTGAGAGGAAGGGCTATTGCGACTCGCTGAACCGATGAGGGTTCTCAGCGCCCAACTGGTAAAGTGCCCAATTTTATGGGGTTGCCTACATGCATGACACACAGCATGACGTTCGCGCTTTGGAACCCCATGTTGAATATATCAGAGTCTTAGTTGCCCTCGACGCATACCTGGATCGCAAACCTCATCCAGATTTCACTGCCATCGCTAACGGGGATATCACCCGCGTTGATCCCCATCATCCTTGGCTGAAAAAGGTCCAAATTGAGGCGAGTGCAGGAGCAGAGCCTGTAACCGAGAGCCAGTCCCATGATGAGCGAGCCTGTCTGCAATCCAACAAGAACACGCAATATTCTCTGGTCACGGTCTCCGAAAGTTCTCAGACTCTAGACCCCCCCTCCCTGTCCCCAGCCGCGACCACCTTTAGAATGGAGCGGATCCGAAGTTAGTCGCTCACTGTTACTATATTGTCCTAGGCTCTACACTAGTGACCACGCTCGTTTTCCTCCAAATTTTCATCTGCCCTGCGAGGAGTGTGGTGAGAGGCCAGTCGAACATAGGATAGTCGCGTTAGAAGCCGTCGTATTGCAGCTTTTGCACGGGCTTTCGTTATATGTGAAAGGAAAGAAGGTCGGGTAGTCAAGAAATGGTATCTGTCGCATCATTATCGCACTTGTGGTTACTTTTGGCCGCTGTGAATTCTTGTTTCGAATCCGATCGTTGGACAAATCTCCGTATTTATATCTGCAGAGTAACTGCGAGTATGGATCGCAAATGTCGTTAGTAAAAAGCTAACACTGGAGCATTCATTTCTGATACCTGTAAACTTGATTAACTCTCGTAGTCAGACAACGATCATGTAATTGTCCAGGCACCTGTAATCACCAGGCACCAGTGACTTCGGATCAGTGTTTGAAAAGCCACGGGCTGATCACCAGACTACCGTGAGCATGCCGAGACACAGCACACCTGCAACGTGAAAGCAGCCATCAGAGAGGGACGCTACATGCAGTTTTCGACCCAACCTACGAGTCCGTTTAAAAAGTGGGCGGCTGGGCTCATAAGGAAGCAACGGCATTAGATGAGCGGTCTGGCTCACAGGGACACAGCGACGACGTTAAACGAGTGGTCGGCTCGTGATGACATGGCGGGGCCGCAACTTGAAACCGAGCCGAAACTTTGGCAGGGTGGGGGTGACACACGAGCAGTCAGGCTCGTTGGGGCGCACTGGGCGTAGTCACCGAGCGGTAGGCTCGTTCAGGCACAGCAGGCCGTTGTTGACGAGTGGTCGGGCTCATTTGGGCGCTGCGGACGTGGTTAACGAGTGGTCTGACTCGTGCGTACAATGGGGCTCTCACCGGTGAGCGGCTGCACTCGTATTGGCCGGGAAGTGATGGTGGGCGAGCGATTGCGCTCGAAAGGCTGGGAGGCGGTGCTTAACGAGCATCGAGCGAGCAGTTACGCTCGTGATGGCTGGGAACAAGAAGTCGCCCTCGTACTCGTTGCCGTCCTCGTCGTCATCCACACCACACCTGCACCTGTCCCCACCATCCCCTTTCCTATTGTTCTTGCCATCACATCATGTCTGTGAGGTTTGAATTGACGACAAAGATATCGTAGTGAGGGGTGAAGACCCATGGTTTTCCGTTATTCGCTGTCTCAAGCGTGTTGTCACTCGCCACAGAACCCCCAATTATGAATGAAGTTGAGTTCTCCGCTTTGTATAAAGGCATGTCGAAGAGCGGTAGCAACTTCAGCCATATCCGTCGGAACATCAACTGAGACCTAGCGAATTTAGTGTGGTTCGTCGATCGTAAAGATTGCCTGCCAGGTCCTCGTCGATAAATGACGCATTTACTGAAATAGATAAGACTACCAACGTCAAATATATAAATTTACTTACGCTGCTTGCATTCATGACCTTTTACATAGGCAGTGAGAATCTTGTTTGGCGAGATATTGCTCGTTCCCTCCTTGCAAAGGCAGCGTCGAGAGAAACTCAGCAAGGTCTTAAATTTCAAAGTACTGCTTCGCTGGTTCTGCATTCGTGCAAAACTCGCCAAATCTCCCCGAGTTCACCGAAGGAACAAGCGTCATGCAAGTGTGACATGCGCAACCAAAATTCGGTCGTAATGGTGCGTGATGGTACCGGAAAATGGTACCTCTTGAAGGCCGAGACCCCATAATGCAGAGTAAGGCCTGGTAAAACTGGGAGAGTGCGTGCATAAAACGGGACTGCACAACGGGGTCAGATAACTCGGAAGCACGTGAATACAACACGTGATGTAACGGACCAAGTACGTGATTCCAAGAGACGCCAATAGCTGTTCCGTCTTTAAAGAACGTTAATTTAAGACGAAGGAGGGGAGCACCGTCATTCACAAGGTTAGTACAGACGGGCTGACGACTAAGGAACAAGAGTGTATTGTCCTGGACGACCTAATCGCCATTCAGAAGTAAATCAAAGTTCGCGTCAAGCTTGTAATCAATACCCACCGGAACGGCAGTATTGGTGAGTTCAATCTAACAGAAGTGAGACAGAAATCCGGCCAGTGCTCGTGAATCAACTCACAGACAAACACCTATCGTTAGAACGAAGCTGCCCTGTAGCGTGCGGGTATAATTGGAAGGTCTTGGAAAGAACCTCTTCGAACCTGGAAACATCAAGTTCATTTGGCACAACGTAAGCGTTGTCGATCTCCATTCGGGATGAGAACTCGACAAATCATGGCATCGGGAAGGTATTCCTGGTCTGCGACAGCAGTCGGCAGTTGGGGACACAAGGCGCTGGATGAAAGACATGGCTGATAGGTGGTAGCAGGCATCAGCATACTTATTGCATTTCGGGTAATCATTATCTTGCCTATGGATTTTATTTTTGAGACAATCGTGACGGATGGTCGGCCTGTGCATGAATTTGAGTTGTACCGCTCGGTATCCTTAACATGCGACAAAGGACTCACCTTACGAGATACGGTGCACGTCACGGTGTAAGTAGAGCCTGGCAGTACATAATGTGGGTTATAGTAACTGCCTCACACTGAGACATGCAAGTGAAACACAAGTATTGAGAGAAGAGGAATCCTAAAGATAGTGTCTCGGTACTCGGAGTCGGAGTCCCGATACATAGATTGAACTGGCAGTGGTTTATCAATCTGTGGGCTCACCGAAGAAGCCTTGGTGGTACTCGCAATGTCAATCTTTGAGGAATCGTTGACTAAATCTCTAAGTAAATTTGTCGATGCGACCGAACAGTCTCGTTTCATTTGTTTTGCAGTACTTAACCTATTTGGTGGTTCAAACGCCATCATCGACCGATAAAAAATCCAGAGAAAAGAGAGAATACATAACAATGCATTAATCCAGACTACTCTACTAATTGTATACTTGATATAACGGTCTAGATGGCGAATGTCAGCAACAGCAACAGGAGCAGAAAGAAGGCAAACGTACGTTGACGAAAACTTGGTACCTTGCCTTACAACCTTCTCTACAGCATCCAAGAAATCACGCTCCGTGGCGACCTTCCGCCGTGCACGAATTGCGAACATGCCAGCCTTTGGAGTGATATGCATTTCACCAGATTGAACAAGGAGAATTGTTGGGACGTACCTCGGTAGCCACCGACCGTAATTCTGCTCCAGTGGTGTTAGGGCATAGACGCGCGATCAGGTCAAAGCGTATGTCCCTTTCAACGCTCATACTTAAACCCGCATTAGCCTTATTTTAGGGACAGTGACAAGATATGGAAATACCTTCGTGCGTGAATCTTCAAAATATGTGCGCGTCCCTCGTTATCGGGTAATGAGAATTCCACGCGCCGATCAAGACGTCCAGGTCGAAGCAATGCAGGATCCAATGTATCTGGCCTATTTGTTGCCATTAGGACTTTAATGTTCCCTCGGGGATCGAACCCATCGAGCTGATTGATTAACTCCAGCATCGTTCGCTGGACCTCATTATCTCCTCCTGCGCCGTCGTCAAATCGTGCACCGCCAATGGCGTCGACTTCATCGAAGAAGATAATGCAAGCCTTCTTCGAACGCGCCATTTCAAAGAGCTCACGGACCATGCGAGCGCCTTCGCCGACGTACTTTTGTACAAGTTCGGACCCGATTACACGAATGAAGGTAGCATCAGTCCGATTGGCAACCGCACGGGCACAAAGTGTCTTTCCAGTTCCAGGTGGCCCGAAAAGAAGAACACCCTTAGGGGGGTCGATACCAAGTTTGACGAAACGTTCTGGCTAGACCGAATGTGAACCAAATGTAGGGTTTCTTTCGAGGAACGCACTGAGAGAAGAGGGGTCTCAACAACCTCGCGGAGCTTTTCTATTTGCTCCTTGCAACCTCCGACATCAGAGTAAGTGACATCCGGCTTCTCTTCAACTTGCATCATCGTGACCGAGGCATCGATCTTAGGTGGCAATGGTATTTGAATCTGATATTTGGTACGGTCGACCCTGAGAAGGGTATAGAGAACGAAAACGCTCAGACAACAACTTCACGCACCCAACACGCATACCCTCTTCAATATCTGTGGGAGCCACACGATCTCCCAGCCCGACGACGAACTTTGCGATTTGCTTGATGTTTATGACGTATTTGTCTTGTTCGTCCGCACCCTTCTGACCCTGCGTGGCTCCAGCGGGATTAACTGCGCGGGCCAGTTCTGCTTTTTTTGGATCCACCGGGATGATTTTCGTACAACGCGCGACTTGGAGGGGGTGCTCGACCATGCGTGCACGGTCAGCGGCAAGGTCCCACAAGTTTGGTGCAGCCAGGCCGGTGTCTGATTCCTTCACACCAAGTTTCTCGTCAATCCGCTTTTGAACTTCTTTTATGTCTGTCTCGGTTTTTTTCAACTTGCCAGCGTACGGGCCTTGACCCTACAAGATGCGTTATCGACTGTCACGAGAAGAAACAAACGTGTGCGACGTGCATAGGTCTTGAGAATCTGAATATCACTATCCGTGAGTGCTGAGATGGGGTTAGAGATTTGTAGAGGGTATGGTTGGTATTCGCTCACCTTGAATCTTCTCTTCCTTCTCGTCTACTCTCTTCTCATCTGGCACAAGGTCAGCATGCCGAATGGGCGAGACGGTCGGACATACATTTTTCCCAGTCGCTATAGGTGTTCGTCAGTGGGACAGTGCAAGATCGAGTAGCGGGACTCACGCTTTGGGTGCCATGGTGGTCGTGCTGACGTAGTACGGGGACGCGTCATTGAGGTATACGCGCTTCGGCCATTCCCGAATGAATTTGGATTCCGCTTTGGGACGCTCCAGGGCCGCCGCTCTTCTGCATCAACGACAATGGCTGGCGCACTACAAAACGCAAAGCGCGACCTTCCAAAGATCGCCAACGAGGAACATGAATCACGCTTCGGCCAAGTATTTGGGGTCTCTGGCCCAGTCGTGATCGCAGAGAATATGATCGGCGCTGCCATGTACGAACTAGTTCGCGTTGGTCATGACGAATTAGTGGGGGGTAAATCGGTACCGTGTTTGTGAGCTGGTTTTACACCGCTGACCCCCCATCTCAGAGGTTATTCGGATAGAGGCAGACAAAGCAACCATCCAAGTTTATGAAGAGACATCGGGGGTCACAGTCGGTGATCCTGTCCTCCGAACAGGCAAGCCTCTCAGTGTGGAGCTGGGTCCAGGTGCGTGAGACCACTTCGTCTGGGGTTGCCGTACCAAGGATGCTGTAGGCCTGATGGGCAACATCGTCGATGGCATTCAGAGACCATTGCGCGTAAGCTGTTTCATACACTCTTGTCCATTGATAAATCCAGCTCTATGTGATCCAGTCCATCCAAGAGCTTTCAAAGTCCATTTATATTCCACGCGGCATCAACACCGAAGCGCTTGATCGTTCCCTTAAGTGGGATTTCACTCCAGCATCCTTCAAAGTATTTATTTCACGTTTAGTCACAGCAGTCTTTTCACGCTGCACATAGGTTGGTGATCACATATCAGGGGGTGATATCTTCGGCGGTGTCTATGAAAATTCGCTCGTGGACAACCACAAAATCATGCTACCACCTCGTGCACTGGGTACCATCACGTACATCGCAGAAAAAGGAAGTTACTCTGTGGATGTTCGTATCCAATACTTTTCTTTCATCTCTCACGTCTCCAACCGCGCACTATTAGGATATCGTTCTTGAGACCGAGTTTAATGGTCGAACGACTAAGCATACAATGATGCAATTATGGCCTGTGCGCGCACCTCGGCCGGTCACCGAGAAGTTGACAGCAGACTACCCGTTGTTGACTGGTCAACGAATTCTAGACGCTCTTTTCCCGTGCGTGTTTTTCTCTTTCCAGCAGGTCTTATAGACTCACCACGCGAAGGTGTGTCCAAGGAGGTACCACGGCGATCCCTGGTGCCTTCGGATGTGGCAAGACTGTTATTTCGCAGGCTTTGTCCAAGTATTCTAATTCGGACATCATCATCTACGTTGGGTGTGGAGAACGAGGAAACGAGGTCGGTTTATTGTATACCGTTCTATCCATGCTAATATTACGATGATAGATGGCTGAAGTCTTGATGGAAGTAAGAGCTCGGTCGTTTATTTACACTTTCTTGCTGATTCCCGCACAAGTTCCCTGAGTTGACGATGGAAGTTGGCAATCGCCAAGAACCCATCATGAAACGCACTACCCTTGTTGCGAACACGTCAAACATGCCTGTGGCTGCGCGTGAAGCGTCCATTTACACCGGCATCACTCTCTCAGAGTACTTCCGTGATCAAGGATCTGATGTCTCTATGATGGCCGACTCAACATCACGTTGGGCCGAAGCACTGCGCGAAATCTCTGGTCGTCTTGCAGAGATGCCAGCCGACTCTGGGTATCCTGCATACTTGAGTACCAAGCTCGCAAGCTTTTATGAAAGAGCCGGGAAAGTTAAATGTTTGGGCAGCCCGCAACGTCGGGGGACAGTATCTATTGTTGGAGCGTGAGTTTTACTACTAGTTGGCCGCGACATAGCTTTGCTGACTAGATTATTAGTGTGTCACCACCTGGAGGAGATTTCGCAGACCCAGTCACGTCAGCTACGCTCGGAATCGTTCAGGTCTTTTGGGGCCTTGACAAGAAGTTGGCACAGCGCAAACATTTTCCATCCGTCAATTGGAACCTGTCGTACTCAAAGTACACGAAAGTGCTCGAACCCTTTTACGAGCGCGACGCGCCCGGTTTCGTTGAGCTCCGCGTGCGAACGAAGGAAATTCTTCAGAAAGAAGAAGATCTTGCAGAAATTGTTCAGTTGGTCGGCAAGAGTGCGCTTGGCGAAAACGACAAGATCACCCTCGAAGTCGCGAGAATGCTCAAGGATGATTTTTTGCAGCAGAACGGCATGAGCGAGTATGATCGCTACTGCCCTTTCTACAAAACACATGCCATGTTGAGGAATTATGTTGCGTTTTATGATGCAGCCTTGAAGGCAACCGCACAGGGCGACTTGACGTTTGCTAGAGTTAGAGAATCCGCCGGAGATTTGGTATTCAAACTTTCTCAGATGAAATTTGAGGTGAGATACAGAGCGGCGTGTGGAGTTGTTACTGATTTCTCGCCAAGTCGCCCTCGCAAGGCCAAGGACCGATTGTGCAGAAGCTGGATGCTCTACATGTAGAGATCCAGGATCGCTTCCGCCAATTGGTGGAGTAGACTAATATGCCCTGCTCTTGTACCCTACCAGACGTAATACCACTCCCACAAGTCTTGTTGAATAGTCAGATCTTGTTCCACTCAGGTGAGGATTCTTTCCAGGTGGTCGGAACAGAATTCAATAGCAGAGGGCTGGTGCCCAACTGATGCCAGGGGCAATTGAGGGGTGTCAGCACTAATATTTCGGGTCTGCAACCGACAATTTGACGTGTAACATGAGGAAACAGCATTGGACGAAGCCGCGGTGATCGCATCCTGGTATCCACCGCAGCTACTGCGGGCGGACTTACGCAACACTAGCCACATATATGGCTAGTCTACTCAGACATCCAAGGCACCTCAACCACCCGGCGTTTCACCCCTAGACCACTCGAAGGGAAAACATGCGTATTGCAAAACTTCTGGCAGTCGCTTTTGCGAGCAGTGCGTGTGCATTGCCCGTGGTGACCTTACCTTGGTTCGGGCATGTTTCCTTGGATGTGCTTGTGGAGTACCTAGGTTACATGCCGAGCGCTCTCGCAGAAGACAGGACTATTTACCAGGTATTGAAAGAAGATAAGCAGTAAGTACTACCTGGTGTAATGTAGCGGGTGGAAGAGGGCTCACGATGAAACAGATACTCGCACTTAGTGAAGGCCATCGATCTCAGTGAAAGCGCGGTCAGCCTTCTCAGCGATCCATCCAAGAAGTATGTTCGCAGACTCTCGTCGTTAGAAACTCACCTAATTTGGGCCGTCCTCCAGCATCACCTTTTTTGCCGTACCAGATTGTAACTTGCCACACCGTCATAAACATCCTAAGCATAACGAAAGTCTCGTTCCATCTCTCTCCAATAGTCATGTCGACCACGATCTTGGAAGTCTCGTTCAACGTGCGGAAGAACTCGAAAAAGAACCCGAGTCCCCCGATAAGGAGAAGCATAAAGAAGCGCTGGCTCGCATCATCTCCAAGATCATCGCGTATCATGTCCTTCCAGAGGCATACGAAGTTGCAGAGCTCGTACAGAATTCTACATATGCCACTAGCTTAATACTCGAGGACGGCTCGATGGATTCGCAACCGCTGAGATTGAACGTCATCGGCACTTTGATCCCACCTCGCTTGAGGATCAATATAGTGGCACGGGTAACAAAGAGCGACATCAAAGCCAAAAATGGTGAGCATGATTCTTGGAAGCCCTCGCCCTGTTGCCTTAGGTTCCGTATCAGGCGTTATTCACCAAATCAGTCTTCCTTTGTTGCCTCCGCCGCCGATTTTCCAGGAGACTTTCCTCATACCTGAGGTTTTCTCTTTCTTCGTGAGGAACTTCTCTGTCTATCATCGATGCCTTATTTGTTCATACTCCTCTAGACAAGCGCCATCCAGAGCGTTGGCCTTGCAGGTGCTATCGACCGCAGAAAATGCTCGAAACATGACCACGTTGGATTTTCGGGGGAGGCAGCCACTACTGCCTTTGTCCCTACGTCCGGTGCATTCAAACGACTTCCGAGGAAGTTGAGGAGGTACTTGTTCTCGCCATTCGGCCGCAAGGCGCTCAGGAAATTGCTGGAATACCACATCGTGCCCAACTCTGTTCTGTTCACTGGCGAGTGTAATCGGCTCTACGAGAGTGTATCCTGAACTATTTGCAGATTACTTTCATAA
>JBBPUA010000895.1:0-11266 GCA_038094355.1 Afroboletus lepidellus | reverse complement strand
AGGGGGGCGGGTGTGTGCGGGGGTAGGGGTTCTGGATGGGGGGTACATCCGGGGAGGGGGAGGGATCGGGGAAGGTGAGGGCGGGCATGGGGAGAAAGGAGTGGACTGTCTCGCCTGAGAGCGAGTCTTATAACATGCAAGACATTCCCAAGTAGTCGATCCCTTCCATTATGTAAACATCGGGTAACCCCGCCCCGGCTATCCTTTGACCATGGCCCACGACAACATCACCCTCCTCACGAGGTCCCACTCCGCCATCGCCGCCAAAAAACGCGCAAAACATGACCAGATCAAAGAGATCGTGTTCGACGAGGAGGCACGGAGGTGCGTGACTGTCCCTGGTGACGGCGACACGACCAACGCGCTGTAGATCGTTCTTGACCGGGTTCCACAAGCGCAAGGTCGCACGGCGTGAGGACGCAAAGAAAAAGGCACAGCTGAAAGAGAAGCAGGAACGGCTGGAGCTGCGGCGAGAGGTGCGGTCCCTCGTCTCACGCGCTGGCCATCCTCATCGCCACGTAGCATCGTCGCGCGCTCGCGGAACGGGCCGCACGGAATGCCGCCGAAGTTGAGAGGGCATGCGGGGCCTTCGGAGGTGCGGGAACGCGGTCTCGAATGTGCCGTCCTGATCCGTCTATAAACAGGGGACGAAGAGGAGTGGAGCGGAGCGGCCGAGGAAATGGAAGCCGAGTACGAGGGCGAGGAGCAGCTGGCGACGGTGACGGTCGTGCAGGACTTTGACCTCGACGCTCTGCTGCACGGGCCACCACGGCCGGCACGCGGGCCTGCACCCGAGGCGGACGAGGGGCCGAGGCCGAGGGGGCGGAAGAAGGGGCCGGTCAAGTACGAGACCAAGGCAGCCCGTCGTGCCGAGCGACGGAAGCAGCTCGCGCGACGGACGGACAAGGCGGAGCGGGCCCGGCACTAGTTACCATGTATTCGGCAACCGCCGGCACTTGCAGGCGGAGTTGGATTGTCCTTTGTGATGAACTCGCTCTACACACACGGCACGAGACAGACAAACTCGCTCACCGCCGACATTGAACGTCTCAGGAATGGCGACAACTCGGCGTCCCTCCTAGGTCCGTGCGCCCCGCCATCCATCCGCCGTCTCACCGTCCTCCGCGGTTAGGACAGATTTCCGCCTCCCTCGCCGCCATGCAGCGCACCATCGAGGACTATGACGCCATGATCAAGAGAGAAATCATCAAGGCAAAGCAGGAAAAGGGACAAATGTATGCCTTCCGCCTCGGCCCTTTTGCTCCGCTCACTACCCCCCAGGCGCGTGCAAAAGTTCCGTGCAGACTATGCAGACCTCAAGAGTCAGTTTGAACGCATAAAGAGCGAGGTACCCGTCCCCATCCGTCCGTCTCTACCAACTGAGCACGCCCCGCAGAGAGCAGCCTCCCAGCGCAACGAACTCCTACAGGGTACACCGTCTGGCATCCACTCGCCCTCTGCATCAGACGCACGGAGACGTTTTGCACCCACCAGCCAGTTGAACGCTTCCACGTCCTCCCAAATCTCAGAGTCTCCCTTTCGAACACCGTCGTCGCTGCCGAATGCGACCCTGCGCGAGCATCACGCCCTTCATGAACATTCATTCATACAAAGCACAGAGGCACGACTCGACGAATTCATTGCCCAGGGTCGCGAGGTCTTGGACAACCTTGTTGACCAACGCAACGTGTTAAAGGGCACCCAGAGACGTCTCCTCGACGCCGCAAACACGTTGGGCCTCAGTCGCGACGTGATTGGCTGGATCGAACGACGGAGGTAAGGGTTCCCGCTCCTCCCTGCATGTGTCCTGTTGATACGCCTGCACAGCACGCAAGACATGTACATCTTTCTCGTCGGGGCTGTGTTTACGTTTATCTGTTTCTTTTTCATTTGGAGGTATCTAGGCTAGTCCGAACTACTATGCTTTATGTACACCATACCTTTGGAGCGTGACGTGCCAAAAGAGGCTATACTCGGCTTGATTTCCTTCTGAGTCACCGACTTGCCCAACCCGACTTCCCAGATGGCCTCCAATTCCGTGTACGACTACACGGAAGGCGCTTCTGCCATTGACATCAACGATGCCGTCGCACAACGCTCCCGCGCACGACGAGATTCCCACTATGGCGCTCCTGACGACGCCGCCGGCGCCATGTTTGATGGCCCTGGCCATCGAGCAGTTCCGTCTAGCGTCTCCAGGATGTCCTACACAGAACAGGGTTTAGCAATCAGACGAAGCTCCGAGTGGCCCAGAACCAGGAGGAGGAGCGAGGATGGCGCAGCGGCAGGTTCACTTTCAGGGAGGGCACAAGGCAAACGCAGAATGAGTACCGAGAGTGGCATTTCACGGGCGTCCGCAATGAGCGGAGCAGAAAGTGGGGAAGGCGAGGATGATCTGCTACTTGGGAACTCTGGGAGGTATGCGAGGGGCTCGCCTTCGCCCTCGCCGACGATGAACAGGTCGTCCGTATTCGAGAACATTGCCAACTTGTTCGGGAGGGGTGCGGGGGAGCCCCCGACGCGCCGGGCATCTTTGTCTCGCTCTATCTCGCCTTCCAGACGCTCGAGACGGAGCAGACTCTCAGACGCAGCCTCCGAGCATGAGCCTGAGTGGGACGAAAGCGCGGAACGCTGGGGCTACTCCTCGGGCGAGGAAGACAACAGCACCGAATCCCACATATCGCGCACGTCCAGCCCCGTCGTGAGCGAGGTCGACTTTGGCTCGGAACCGCCGTCTCCAAACGGACCTCCCTCCCACCTGCCGCTGTTCTCGTCCGATCCGATCTTTGGAGATGAAGTCCGCATAGAGATAGACGCCCCTTTAGAGTCTCTCGATCCACCGCCACCGGGCCCACCAAGCAGACAGACGATATACGTCGCGGACGAGGACGTTACCCTGCGGTTTGTGGGTTATGAAGTCATACTCTGGCGTCAGAGGCTATGGTGGGCGTTGAGCGTGCTGACATTTGGTATGCTTGCACTTCTCGGCCATTGGCTCCCTCGCATATGGCTTCGGTGGGTGGTCCGCGAAAAGGCCTTCAAGGATCTCAAGCACGGGTTCGTGGTCATCGAGGTATGTGACCATGTTGCATTCAGCGTTCTTGCGTGTCACCATGTCCAGTCTCCACACAGGGACATTACACTATTTCCCGTCAAGCGCATTTTATACCCCTACCCGCGGTCGACTGTCTTTCTCACCGCATTGGAGCAGAATGGACAGGGACAGTCTCGGAAAAATTCCGTCTCCTCCAGATCGAAGCCAAATGGCAATAATAGTGACAATAAGGAAATGCTGGAAGACCTTCATATCGTCGACTATCGTTATTCGCGGTTCGCCTTGGACACTCGGACAGGATTGTTCACGATGATCAGGTTAGTCTGGCATTCATTGTATTATACAGACACCCATTTCTTATATACCTTAGGGATTGGAGAGACCCGACTTGGACAGGAACACAAGCCGTGCAGATTGGTCTACCCGAAGATACCAGGAAACAACGTCGAACGTTATTTGGCCCTAATCTGTTAGACGTTGCTGGGAAATCTGCTTTGGCACTCCTTATAGACGAGGTATGTGTTAGTGAGCAATTCTGCGGATGAACTAAATTGGACTAGATAATCCATCCATTTTACGTCTTCCAAGTTGCAAGCATTATCCTATGGTCCATGGACGATTATTATTACTATGCCTTTTGTATTGCGCTTATATCTACATTGAGCGTGGTCACCACGCTCATTGATACCAAGAAGGTGAACTTGGGTACTCAAGGCTTGGTGCAAAGTACTAAATGTTACCTAGACCATCAAACGGATGCGCGAGATGTCGCGCTTTTCATGCAGTGTCGTCGTCTATGCGGATGGAAAGTGTAAGCCTTTCTTTTCGTGGTTCAGCTGCGATGACAAAGTATCCCGCAGGGACTACCGTCGACTCTTCGGACCTTGTCCCAGGAGACATTGTAAATCTCACCGAATTGCGTGCCCCCCTTTTCCCAGCAGACATGTTCCTTTTGTCGGGTGATGCCATCGTGAATGAGAGCATGCTCACCGGCGAGAGTGTACCAGTCTCGAAGAATTCAGCCAAAGACGAGGATATTACCAGGTGGCGAGACTCCAAGGACATCCAGGGCAACTCTACCAAGAGCTTCGTTTATGCTGGCACCCGTGTAGTTCGTGTTCGCATTGCACTCGCTCTAGATGGAGGTGTCGGAAGGCCGGCGCTTGGACTTGTCGTTCGGACAGGTAGTTTCTTATCTCCTACCAGATAAATCACGCTAGAACTATTGGATAGGATTCAACACAACCAAGGGCGCTCTTATCCGGTCGATGTTGTTTCCAAAGCCGATCGGATTCAAGTTTTACAGGGACTCGATCCGTTTCATTATCGTACTTGCTGGGGTCGCCAGCGTGGGCTTCTGCGCGAGTGCCGTTCAGTTTATCAGACTTGGGGTCTGTCGTCCTTGACCAATATTTTTCTTATCTTCTGACTTGAGCCTATAGGTCAGATGGGATACGATCATTGTCCGCGCTCTGGACCTCATCACGGTCGTCGTCCCCCCAGCGCTCCCTGCTACCTTGTCAATCGGTACCAGCTTTGCACTTGGACGTCTTCGTAAGCTTGGGATCTTTTGCATCTCTCCCGCTCGCGTCAATGTAGGTGGGAAGATCAACGTCTGTTGCTTTGACAAGACTGGCACACTCACCGAAGACGGACTCGACATCCTTGGAGTGCGATTACTCGATCGCTTAGAGCATCGCTTTGGCGAGCTCTTTGATGATGTGCACGATCTTCCGGCTGCACGCGACCGTGCCAGCTTTCTGCATGCTCTTGCGACTTGTCATTCACTCAAGATGGTCGATGGAATCGCCATCGGAGATCCACTGGATGTGAAGATGTTTGGATTTACCAAGTGGACCCTCGAGGAAGGTCTCATTGCTGGGACCGGCATCATCAAGGAGCGGGGCAGGACAGAAAGACCAGCCGCGCTGGTACAGACGGTTGTGCGGCCTCCCGGCAGTGCCCATTTCCGACTCGAAGATGCGCTCAAGACCAATGGAAGGGTGCGTTTTTCGGGGTCGACTTGGCTGTTCTCACCACCACCGTCGTTTAGCACGCGCATTTCCTCGAGCTGGGCGTCATCCGGACGTTTGAATTTATGTCGGCCTTGAGACGAATGAGCGTCGTTGTGAAGAGACTCAAGAGCAGCAGCATGGAGATTTACGTCAAGGGTGCACCTGAAGTTATGGTCGATATTTGCGTAAAGGATTCGTGTTTGTTTGGTCCTTTACTCGGGGCTCTCCTGGTTTCCTGACTTTTAAGAATATCAGTTCCGCACGACTATGACGATTTGTTGTCATACTACACTCGGCGTGGATATCGCGTCATCGCTATTGCGGGAAAGAGTATGGAAGGCCTGTCGTGGCTCAGAGCTCAGAAAATGAAGCGGTTGGTCGTCGCTTTCTGATACGGGAATCAGTGTTCATGATGTCATCCAGGGAGCAGGCCGAGTCTAATTTGCGTTTCCTAGGGTTGATCATTTTCGAAAACAAGCTGAAACTAGGAACTACGCCTGCCATCCAGACGCTCAGAGCCGCACATTTAGCATGTCGAATGATCACGGGCGACAATCCTCTCACCGCTGTCAGCGTGGCAAGAGAGTGTAGTCTCATCAATCCGGCTGCTCACGTCTTTTCACCGATATTCATTCAAGGTATATTGGGCGCTTCGAGTTATTTCTGACTTGACGTGTTATATAGGGAATGTTACCAACCCACTCTCCAAGCTGGAATGGACATGCATGGACGACCCCTCGTGGAAGTTAGACGATTACAGCCTTCGACCATTCGCGCCGCCAAGTCGTAGCGTGACGGAGGATGAGATTGCGAACCAAGACTATACGCTTGTCGTGACGGGTGACGTCTTCAGGTGGATGATCAATTATGCCTCACTCGAAACCCTCGAACGGGTATGTTTTGTCGCTTTGCATCTGCTTCAGCATTGCTAACCGTGTATAGATGTTGGTGAAGTCGCAAGTGTTTGCTCGGATGTCGCCTGATGAGAAGAACGAGGTAGTGGAACGTCTACAAGTCCTCGGCTACACAGTGTTGATGTGTGGGGACGGTGCAAACGACTGTGCTGCGCTCAAGGCTGCCGACGTCGGGATCTCGTTGTCTGAAGCGGAAGCGTCCGTCGCGGCGCCCTTTACAAGCAACACTCCGGACATTAGCTGCGTCATCGAAATCATCAAGGAAGGGAGGGCTGCTCTGGTCACCAGTTTCTCGTGTTTCAAGTACATGTGAGTGATACCCCCAAGAGTCCTGGATGTCTCTGACCATACTTAGGGCGCTGTACTCCCTCATCCAGTTCACTACTATTACGCTGTTGTACTCGTTCGCGTCCTCACTGGGAGACTTCCAGGTCAGCGACCCGTCCTTGCGAATGAATATGAGTGATAAACTCGGAACAGTTTCTCTACATTGACTTGTTCATCATCATCCCTATCGCGGTCTCCAGTAAGCTCCGCGGTACGAGCCTCTGCGCGTACTGATTTGCTCTAGTGGGTCGGACGCTCCCTTTCCCGAAAATCTATCCCAAGCGGCCGACTGCGAGCCTTGTATCGAAGAAGGTCCTCGCTAGCTTGTTTGGACAGGTCCTCATCACGAGTGGAGTACAATTGTTTGCGTTTCTCTGGGTCCGACGACAACCATGGTAAGTTGGCGTTTGGATGAATCATGTCGCCGGCCGATGATGAATTACAGGTATAAACGACCACCGTCGATGGAAAATCCCAATCAAGCTGGGGATAAACATTTGAAGTCAGTCAACCATGAGAACACCGTATTGTTCTTGGTGTCTTGCTTCCAGTACGTGCTGGTTGCTGCGGTGTTTAGCATCGGTCCGCCGTACCGCAAGTCGATGTGGACGAATGGTGAGTAGTCTTGGTTCATGATGTCGTCTCTGAAACGCAACTGTGCAGGTTGGTTGATGGCATCAATTATCACCCTGTCGCTGTTCAATCTTTTCGTGTTGCTACGTCCTCCAAGGGCGCTAGAGCTGATCCTCAATTTGAAGCCTATTCCATTCTCGGCGCGGGCGTGGCTCGCCTTGTTTGTGCTGATGAATGTTGTTGTCTCACTCGGCTTTGAGGAGTGGGTGACACAGCTGCTTGTTAAATTGATCGGAGCGTTGGCGAAGCTGGTGCGGGAGAAGAAGCGGTACCGAGAGGGAAAGACGTACAAGGTAGTCGAGGGTGGGATGCAGTGATGCTATCAAAGGTTACAATCAGACGCCTGATTAGGGCTGTTGTGTCGGTCGCCATGCCAATTCTCGGCGCGGATATATTTATTGTCCATCCCGGCACGATCTAACAATCGTTTTTTCCCTCGTCGAGCTGGCTCTTCGTACGCCATGTACACTCGCTTCGTCGCCGTTCTCTGTTTCCTGTTTTCCTTGCGTCTCGTGTCTGCTCTCCCTCCGCCCGATGTCGCCCGCCGGCAAGTCGCCTCGGTCACAGTGCCCACAGCGCTCGCGTCGCCCACCTCTATTACGACCACCGACACCGTCCAAACGTGAGTCTCCCCATCGTACGCGGAATCCCGAGTGGCGTCTGACACTCTGCAGTCCCAATGGCCCTATGACCGAGACCTGCGTCATCACGTTTTCGCCGGTCGGCCAGCAAATTCAAGAGCTCCGGAACTGTACGCTGGCCGCGGGGGGTTCGCAGGTGTCGAGCACGCTTGTTGCGGTACGTGTCCCGGTGGACCCGAATACCTTGTTCGGCTTACGCGTTTTTTTTCCAGCCCTCGTCCACCGCCTCTCCCACGGCAGCCGCCGCATTCGTGCTGCCTGGCACGACGTTGCAGGTGCTCCCCATTGGTTTGGGCGTATATGGCGGAATCACTGCAATCGCTGTGTTTTTCGTCGCGTTCGTGACGTGGGAGCGCATCCAGTATCGCAAGGTGCGTCATCGGGCTGGGGTGTAGTATGGGTGCTAAATCGATTCTCGATGTAGACGTTCCGCCAACAACGGATGGCTGAGAGTGGGTCGATGGCGTACGGTGGGATGTCCAAGTGTGAGTGGGTCCTCTACGGTCGATTGATCGGACTCTGACAAGCGTACAGAGACGTGGGGTAGTCGTAACGGTTCGGGATGCTACGTTCGTTCGTTCGCGGGTTCGTCGTAATTTGTGTAGTGGGCACCCGGCACACGCTAGAACGTGTGTGTGGGTCTGAATGTATTGTACCTCAGGGCTTGCGCTGCGCGCATCTGATGAATGGCACTGCGTGCAGTGATAATTGATCGCGTCCGGTATCAGTTACTTCCTACCATGTCCGACACAACAGCCGACTCTCGTGCAGGCCTGGTTGTGGTTGACAGCTTGACCGTCACATTTCTCGTGGATAACTGCATCGAATGGTGTGCTGCCTCCACCATCTGACGCAAGGATCACTGAACATAACTGCAGGATGACCAAACTTCCGCCAGGCTTTTCCCATGAGCTGCGCCAACATCTTTTTGACCAGAAGCCTGCGACAGACCCTCGAACTGGGGTTCCCATTCTCGATTTCGAGGCCTTTTGCTGTGGTATGCGATCTGTGCTTGGTTAGAGATGGGATCGTGCATGACTATTACCCCTACTAGGGGCTCACGGTTTCTCTGCCCTGATCGTACGTAGCATGTCAAGACACCGTCCAAACTGACTCCACCGACAGCAAACCCAAGTCAACGGCCAGGACAAACATCGTGTCCTCTTCGACACTGGCCCCGATTCCAAGTCCCTCGCGCGCAACGCGACGGCTTTGCAAGTCCCCGTAGACGACATCGAAACTGTCGTCCTCTCGCACTGGCATAGCGACTACTCGGGTGGGATGCTCTCCTTTCTGGGCATGCGCAGCCCCGGAGCGCACGCTTGCATCGTGGACCTGCACACCGACCGTCCCGAAGCGCGTGGGATCGCCGTGCCGCCTGCGTTCGACACGGTGATCTGTCGGCTGCCTGCGGACCCGACGGTCGCGCAGATCGAGGATGCTGGGGGAAGGGTGAGGACGTCGCGGGAGGCACATACGATCGCAGAGGGCACGGTCTACGTGAGCGGGGAGATACCGCGCGTGACACCGTTCGAGGGCGGGCTCCTCGGCGGGATGCGGTTCCGGGAGGAGGGCGGATGGACATCCGAACCGGTACGTCCCGGCTTTTTGAGGGGAGCCGTCTTGGTATGACGACCACCGGCAGCATCTCATGGACGAGCGCTATGCCGCTGTCGACGTCGTTGGCAAGGGCCTGGTGCTATTCAGCGCGTACGTGTGTTCTTTCCTTGGATCTCGTGCGACGACTCGGACGAACGCGTCGCTAGGTGCTCTCACGCGGGCATCGTAAACGTGGTCAAGGACGCTGTGCGCAAGCTGGTCCGGCCTGTCTACATGGTGGGCCATGCCTCATTCCCAGGTCTCTTACTTAGACAACTGTTCAGGTGATCGGCGGACTGCACCTCGCTGGCCCTGAGCTCGTCCCTCGTATCCCCCAGACGGTCGACTTTTTGGCCAACCAACTGCGTCCTGCACCGGCATATGTGTTACCAATGCATTGCTCTGGGTTCCAGGCCAAGATTGCTTTGGAACGCACACTTGGACAAGGTTGTGTTCCAGCGGGCGTTGGCATAAAGGTAGAAGTCCATGGTGATCGTGAGGGAGATGTGAGACTTCTCCCTGCTGTGTTTTCGACTGACTAGGGGCTAGCACCGGCCCATTTGAGTGTTTGGGGAGTTTCATTAAATTTTCTGTGTTCGTCTTTGACTTTCACTATATAACACAGATTTCCATGCTATGTGTGTTCTAGTGAGGCCAAGTAACTATCAAGCAAGGTAACTGGAGGCGATTCCATCGCAGAGTGTTCCGCGGACACGACCCAAAGCTAGTGCATTCAAGACAAACACTCCGCCAGGGGCAATTTCTTGCTACTCATGGCAGGGAGATAAAATCTTGATCAAGACAATGTTCAAGTCTAGGATAGCAATGGTGGCTTGCTTATTGACATACTAGATCGGCACAAAAAATGGGGTAGCAGCTATTACAAGAGCAACAAATATATTTAGGCAATAACGTAGGTGATTAATGAGTATCAATGCCATGTCAATGTGTACGGAAATTATGGTCCACGAGGAATCCCGCCATGAAACGTATCCCGAGTAAAGGCCTCGTCGACGTCCCGCAGGAGACGAAGAAACCTTTCCATAGTCATAGCATCCGACCTGGGAGGCGACATATCGTTGATCATGTCGATAACGCGCGGGTCTTCGCATCGCGAGCCGTTCTTGCCGTAAAACCCGACGAGGCGCAATGTTTCCCGACAGTCTTCGTACCACTTGGCGTCCAGCCTGAGCACGCGCCAGACGTGGTACTACGACATCGTCAGCTCCAAACTCAGAGGGCATGGCGTCGTACACACCCTTTCGACGTACGAACGTGGCGCACCGTCCCAGTGTGCCGGGGTCTTCCGTCCGACGAGTTCCCTGACGCAATCTTCCACGAACGCGTATTGCTTCAGTACCTCGGAGACGCGTTGAGGCTTGGCTGTCGATTGCATGTAGTCCATCCACCCGGGTTGGTTCTCGATGTGCGATCGTATATAGTTGGTGACCGCCTCGTCCATTTCTTCTTCCGTCTCGGCGCGTCGACCGAGGATGGGAGGCGTCAAGGAGCGGCTCGGGCCGGCGTACTGGTCGTGGCGTGATGCCCTGTGAGGCGACGCGGTGCGTTGCGAGTGGCCGTATGAGCCAGCGTCGGATTCGGGTGAATATCGTCCGCGTTGCGGAACGACATAGCTGCTCTTCGACAACCGCTCGATTTGATCCTCGCGCGTCACGGGCTCGAACGTAGGTCGGCGACACGTTTCAGCGAATGTGGCCACTGTCGCCTCCCGTTCGGAACCGGAACTATAGCCAGGTCGGCCATCCGAGGGCGGGACGGGGGGTCGTGGTTGCATGGGCTGATGCAAGACATGAGAAGTATTCGAAGCGTTTCTCCTAGCTCATCTGCAGTACTTACAGCTTCCACGAAAATATTCAGCGTTCTGCTCTTTGAAACACCGAGGTGGGCCGACTGGGCCTGAGATTGGTCATACTGATCGACCCGCATGAAAAATTGTCGGTATTTCCCTCTCATGGTGTATACCTTGGCCGGGCCTGGGCGCACAAGAATCAATGAGGGTCAAAGGTCACAAGTAAAAGACCAACCATCTATGCGAGACGGCCCGCATTGAAGGGCTTCGCA
>JBBPUA010000894.1:0-11271 GCA_038094355.1 Afroboletus lepidellus | reverse complement strand
ACCCAGGTGGTCCGAGCCGGCACGGGTGCCAAAGGATCCAGATATAGTAGTTTCCCAGATGGGCACCGCTGCCATGAAGGTCCGCTACCTTGCCTAGAGCGTGGCCATTGACGACCACGCATTCCGTAGGAGAAGTGAGGTCCTCACGTATCCGCATGGACACACGCAGGGCTAGACTGGGAAGATGTCCCCCGATAGAAAGCAATGACATGATCGTCTCTCGACTTGCAGAACAAGATAAAATGCCCTGGTACAGCAAATCCAACCTTCGACTCTTATATCTTTTGATGGTACCTACGTGCCTTGGAGTGGAGATGACGAGTGGGCAAGTATTTGTATCATAGTCTACAGCCACCGTGGCGGGCCTGACGTGAAGATAGTTTTGACGCATCCATGGTAAATGGCCTGCAAGCCGTCCCCTCATGGCTCGAATGTAGGTGGTTATTAAGTTGAAGTTTGAGAGAATTGACTTGAGTGACAGACTATGGTCACCCTCGTTCCGTTTCATTGGGTCTCATGGCTTCCATGTATTCTCTCGGCTCTGTCGCTGCTGCTCCGCTTGTCCCCACTGTCGTCGATAAGATCGGAAGGCGATATCCGATATTACTTGGGGGTGTAATCTCCATAGTCGGAGGCATAGTCCAAGGATCCGCATTTAATTGTGAGTGGTTGTCCTTCTGGAGGCTCCAGAATGCGGTCCATCCTAAATTTGATAGTTTCAATGTTCATTGTTGCTCGTTTTATCCTCGGAGTTGGCAACGTCTTTTGCATCGTGGCTGCGTGCTCTTTGATTGGAGGTAGGTACAGCATCGTGGAGGGGCCCAACGTGCATATAATTAATCGAGCTACATATAAAGAATTATCCCATCCCAAGGAGCGAGCAATCATGGGTGCTCTTTTCAATACATCTTATGATGTTGGTAAATCAAAATGCCGGTGACAAGTGGCGAGTTTGAGCTGATCTCTTTTAGGTGCTATAGCTGCTGCCGCAGTGACTCTCGGGACGTTTTCTATGACCAGTAACTGGGGGTGGAGAATTCCATCGTTTATTCAAGTGGTCCCTAGTCTTCTTCAAGTCTTCCTCACCTTGTTTCTCCCGGAGTCCCCTCGTTGGCTTATATCAAATGGAAGAGGAGATGAAGCACACAAAATTCTCGTGAGATATCATGCCGAGGAGAACGAAGATTCGGAATTCGTCAAAGCGGAGTATGCTCAGATTCAAGACACGCTCGAAGCAGAACTGGAACTCGCCCAGACGAACCGGAAGGAGGCATTTTCAACGCCTGGAATGCGCAGGCGGGCCATTATTGCGACGCTCCTCGCTTTGTTTACCCAGTGGAGTGGGGTAGGACTAATATCGTAAGCGCCATTCGTGGTAGTCATAGATGGAAAGACTTACTACGCTATCAGACACTTCCTTTCCCCGATCTTAGATAGTATCGGTATTCATGATAACCGGACAAAGCACCTCATCAATCTTGCCAAGTTTTCTTGGAGCTTTTTTAATGGTACACTTATTGCACTCGTTGCACCTCGTTACCCTCGACGAAAGGTGTTTTTAGTGAGTATGGTAATCTTAGACTGACGTTGGTGCAGTTCTTCTGACATTCCTGTAGGGATGTGCTACCTCTCTCTTCATTGTATTTACTGCGTGGACTATAGCTAGTGCAGAGTATTCCCTCACTCACGACAAGTTCTCTGCTCAGGTGGTCCTAGTGTGAGTATTCAAGTTACTGGCAACAGTACTTTGTTCTCATGAGTTCTACAGCCTTATCTTCTTGTATAATCCTGCTTACAACCTAGCATATACCGCCCTGCCTTTCAGTAAGTTTTTGCTGTCGCAGTTAACCTGAAGCACTCTTTGATGCAAAAGACTTGGGATGTAAACAGCTTATTTGGTCGAACTTTTTCCCTTCCACGTCCGAGCCAGGGGTGTGGCTGCCTACCAGTGGTGGTGCCGCGGTGCAGCCTTCCTCAATCAGTTCGTAAACCCTATCGGAATTGACCTAGCAGGTACATCGTCTCCTCCCTTTACCCGAGTCGTAGCGCTGATGAAGTCGGTGGTGCACGGTAGGGTGGAGGTGGTACACAGTGTAAGGTCTATTCTTCAAAATAACCAAAGGGTCCTGAAATATGTTAGCTATTGTGTCTGGAATGCTTTCCAGGTCGTGTTCATCTACCTCATGTTTCCAGAGACGTCGGGACGTACGCTCGAGGAGCTGTCATTCTGTGCGTTTTCCGATGATATATTTATGGCCCCCTTACGATCACCCCCGAAGTGTACGAGGATGAACAGCATGATAGGGTTGGGTCACTGTGCGAACACGGGGAAGTTTCATCATATGGTACCGTGGAAAATACTAGGATTGTTCGTGGCTAGCTAGCAACCTGACACCGCCGGTTTCCTCGCCGTTGGACGACGACGGAGCATGATGGAGCATGAGGCTGAACTCTTGTTGTTACATGTGTAGTAGGTGAAACTGTTTGCAGGCCTGTGCGATAAGAGGCTCCCTCTCATAAATCACTGGCTACGTAAGTTACATGCCACTCGTTGATGGATGGACACTGTTGTCCCATCGCCCCACGAACCTGGATCATAGTGTAGTAGGCCCGGGGAGCCACACGTGCTTCTCTATCACCGAGGCGATAGTGTCACGACGGCAGTAACTACTCGGTTGCAAGAACTTTCTCAAAGCGTCTCAGTGAGCCTAACCAAACGACAAGCTCTTCTGCGGATTCCCAGGTGGGGGTCGACGGCGATCACAGATTGCTGTAAGGCATGTAACAAGTGTCTACGGCAGTCGGAGATCAGACTACTTTTTACGTCCTAGTGCGGAAGCAAGGGCTGCAAGGCGGCCCAAGTGTGTGCCTGGTATTACTATGCGCCCAACAACGCATACGACCTGCCTCCTCAGCCAGCGACCTCGAACTTCTGGTAAGGAAACTTCGAGGTTGAAGTTTTGCAGACCTCAAGCTGTTCTCTAAATGGCATTGCGTCAGAGGTCCAGTCATGTCGAAAGCTATCAACAACTCCCAGTCGAGAGTAACGACGCAATCGTCTCTCGACTTGCCCGGCAAGACAGAGTACCATGGTACAGCAAACCTAACCTACGACTACTATATCTCTTGATGTTTCCGACCTGCCTGGGGGTGGAAATGACGAGTGGGCAAGCACCTTAATACATCTCTGGCGGCGAAGTATTGACGCGCAGAAGCTTTGATTCGTCCATGTTAAATGCCCTGCAGGCTGTCCCTGCATGGCTCGAGTGTAAGGTATTCCTGGCTTATGTTGAAAATCATGTAACTAATTAAGTGATCACAGACTATCACCATCCTCATTCTGCGTTGCTGGGTTTCATGTCTGCCGCATATTCGTTGGGTGCCATGCTTGCTGTTCCGTTTGTCCCCTCCGTTGTGGATAAGTTCGGGAGGCGGCACTCCATATTTATCGGGAGCACGTTGGTTATAATGGGCGGGGTGTTCCAAGGAGCTGCGTTGAACTGTAAGTGCTACGACCTTCACAACTCTGGAACGCGTTTCATCCCGAGCACTTAGTCACAATGTTCGTCCTTGCACGCTTTATCTTGGGCTTCGGGATCGTATTCGCCATAGTAGCTGCCTCTGCTTTAATCGGAGGTGTGTTACTATTACCGCGTCTCACTGTCCATTGGTCCTGAAGCGATAGATAGAACTGTCTCATCCAAAAGAGCGGGCAGTCTTGGGCGCACTTTTCGGCTCCAGCTACTGGGTCGGTACGTCGAGGTGGCAGTCAACAATATGAAAGGGGACTTAACCAGTTCTTTGCAGGATCTATAGCTGCCGCTTGGGTGACCCTTGGAACGTTTGCCATTCCCAACAATTGGGCATGGAGGATTCCCTCTTTCCTTCAAGTAATGCCTAGTCTACTTCAAGTGACGTTTGTCTGGTTCCTTCCCGAGTCACCCCGTTGGCTCGTCTCAAGAGGCAGAGACGACGAAGCATACGCCATCCTTGCGAAATATCACGCGGAGGGTGATGCAGACTCCAAGTTCGTCAAGGCAGAATACGTTCAGATCAAGGAAACCCTTCAAGAGGAACTGAAAAACACCGAGATGAGCTGGAAGGACGTGTTGTCCACGCCAGGGATGCGAAAACGGGTTATGATTGCATCTTTCCTTGGTCTATTTACCCAGTGGAGTGGCACTGGACTAATAGCGTGAGTTACACTCGCCACTATACAAAGATTTCATTCATCGCGCTCACAGATATTTCCTCTCTCCAATCTTGGATAACATTGGAATCCATGATAACCGAACAAAGAACATTGTTAACCTAGCCAAGAGTGGATGGGGCCTCGTCAATGCTGCGTTCATCGCGGTGATAGTACCTCGTTTTCCTCGACGCAGAATGTTCCTAGTAAGTAAATATAGCCTCAACATTAATGTTGCTAGATTAAGCCCTTCTTTAGGCGTGTACCATCTCTCTCTTGGTTGTATTTACTGCTTGGACCACAGCGAGCGCAGAATATGCGCTGACGCACAGCGTGATTTCCTCTCGAATCGTAATTTTGTAAGCATGCCTTTCCCTCAAGGAGGCTTTCTGTTCTCATCATGTCTCCCATAGCCTTATCTTTGTGGATATTCCGGCATATAATCTTGGATTCAGTGCCTTAACATATAGTGGGCTTCTTAGCATATATCTCCATGAATCCTGCGCTAACGAATCATAGCTTTCTTGGTCGAGCTTTTCCCTTTCCACACTCGAGCCATAGGTGTCACGATCTACCAGTGGTGGAGCCGTAGTGCGGTGTTCGTCACTCAAATCGTGGATCCTATTGGTATCGAGGCTGCAGGTACGATCGTCGCTCGTCTTGCTTGACTTAAGTGATTAATGACAGCTGGAAATAATGGTAGGCTGGAAGTATTATATCATGTGAGTCGAGCTTTGCCCTTTGGATTCGCGACGAGCGGGTACTACTGAGAATACTAGTTATTGCGTGTGGCTTGCTTTTGAGGTGGTGTTCATCTACTTCGTGTTCCCAGAGACAGCGGGGCGGACACTCGAAGAGCTGACGTTCCGTACGTGGAAATGCTTGTACATCCTCTTCCACTAATATCTCTCCAGTGTTTGAGGGTGATGACAGGCAAGCAGAACTCAGGGGCACTGAGCTCGAGGGACTCCTAGAAGATGAGGAGACGGATATGTCTGATGCCATAGAAGAAATTTGAGAGAAAGTAATGGTATTGAGTGGGATACCAATTTGTTATATTTTCTTGTGGGTTAGAACGTGAATACGGGAGACGGCTTCTTGTATGCGAAATTCGCTAGCTCTCGGCCGGCGTTGTATCATGAGGGGCGTCAGGCGCATCCGTGCTCTTGTTGTCATTTGCAAGCCCAGTGCAACGGTGGAATCAAAAAGAACGACATTAAGAGATATTGCTCCCACGTCATTCATCTACTCATCGATACTTTTGCACCTATATTATCGAAGGAGAAATGTATTATGTTTTGCGGATTCGAGTATAAACTTTCATTTGCGTAGGTTTCCCCTAGAAAAGGTCACTTTGGCGGAGACAAGCGAGAAAGAACCAATACTGACCTATTTACCATTGCCAATCTATGCAGTCGCTCTTTTTCATCCAGTGATCTACTCTCCCCCTGTACTACAGCAATCATTTCCCTCGCAAGTCGTATCTCCAGACTTTTTCCTGGTCGCGACTCGCACGCAGCAACAATGGCCTTTAGTCCCGCGCGCACGCGCTGTTTCTCCGTCAACGGCTGTGGCGTCATCATCACTTTCGTCCCGTATTTGAACGAAACGACGCGGACGGCAGGAGCGGCGGCGATGATGGCTTCTCGAACGATGGGCGTAGGAGGTGCGCGCGTGAAGGTATGAATGTGAAGAAGCATTCGGGAGACAGTACGAGCGGCGCGCGCGCGAAGACCATGTCGTTGAATGACTGAAGCGATGTAGTCGAGAAGGGGGTCATGTGCGGGCGGGATGAACATGTCAGCCCCAGCCCCGCTTGGGATTGTAACTTGAGCTTGGGGTTGCTGAGGCGCGGGGGCCAAACGCAAAGGTGAAGAGGCGGAGCTAGGCTTGGAGTTGAGACCCGCAGTAGAGTTCACGAGGGCATTGAGCATGTCAGACGACTTTGCGAGGGTGCGCTCGTCGTTGGACGGCTTGGTGCTTGCATGCCGTGCCCGGATGCAGACAACTGTTTTCGGCGCGCAAATAAGACGTGGGACTAGCTGGGTAAGTCCCGTCGCCGCAGCGGTTAGCCTACTGGCACTCATAGTCGTGCCCGAGTCAAGTTGGCGATTTGACGGTTTTTGCGGAGCAAGGTCACCTCTGATGTGGCTGTGAATTTGCTGTCATCCGAGGTCCGATCAGCCGGACAGCCTTGCACTCGGTCAACGTTGACCTTGACGCTTTCCTACAAGGCTCCCGCCGTCAGTGCGGCTCCAAAGGTTCTCTTTTACATGCTATGTCCACCTCCATAGAGTCTGCTGTGAGAGATGCCCAGGTATATTGCTATGGAGCTGGTAAGTATCCTCTCGCTTACGATGTCAAGGGTCAATATTTATCTCCCGACAGTCATAATAATCACAGTTGTCGGCTATGATTACAGTGAGCTATAATACATGTACACTACCTTTATATTGAGATAGCTATTGTCGCGGCACGCAAGTCCTCACTTTATCGAGAGAGGTATTTTATCTCACTTCCCGTGACTCAAGTTTGATCGCTGATGATTTATAAAGATAGAGAGCATATGGGTGAGGACCAACAGCCCCCCGGCTGTCGCATTCCATGTTGCTGATGGTACTGCAGTTCAAACCTTGGACTCGCGTCTCTGCATTGTTTATTGTCGTAGGCGTTGGCCATGTGACGTATTATAATCAAAACTGATCGCATATTTTAGGTTCGTTACATTGGCCTCTGTTGGGCTATGTAAGTTCACACATGCAGTGTCACGAGTTCGACAAGATGGCTAACTTGGAATTCATATTCAAGCATTCTCGCACTGAGTCAGTACGTTCGAGGACTAATTGCGTAACTAAACTGACCAAATGGTGAACCCAAGTTGGTACTGCTTTTGTTCCTGGTCCTGTCAAAGTTAGTTCACTTTAATATAAATAGCCCATCATTGACGATCACGCCCTGATAGACGTAGGTATTTCTGTCACGTCTCGCAGTGAATGATGGCTTGAACATCCAATAGGTGTAAGTGCGCCTTTTATAGGGCGGGTTCTAACATACGATCTGGACACCGTCTCAAGGTACCGTGATGCTTGTGGTAGGCGACTGGGGATATATATTGTTCCTTGCTGCTGCAGATCGTGAGCTTCCACATCTCCTGGTCAACCATTTCTCGCTGTTCGGTTATTCATTTCGGACACAGTGGTGATGATATTGCGTGTCTATGCAATGTGGGATCAGTCGAGGATGATACTTGGTATCCTCCTGCTCTTGTATGTGCCGCAAATCATTGTCTCAGCTCTTTGGGAGGGTATCTACAACTACCCTAATCGGACCATATCAGGTGTGTTTTGGCTAGAACCGGAACTCATGGTGATACTTAAACAATTTATTTACCTCTATTCAGTGACAGTCACCCAAGTTCTTAATTACAAATTCTGCAGTTTCTCGTCTCGTGCAACCCCGTCAGCAACATACAGAGCAATCCCTAGATTTATTCTTGGGGTTATCCTGTTAATTCTTGCCGCCATCCCAACTTTAAGGCAGTCGATCGACATGCACAAACTGTCGAGGCGTTGGCGGACTAACAAGCCCATGAGGCTCCTCCTAAGGGAAGGAGCTGTTTATTTCATCGTGTACGTCGTGCTCATTCCGTCATATCAATTCTATATGATATCGTCTCCCCTTTCTCTTCCCGCTTTACCATACGATACAAATATCGAATGAAAACCAGATCACACTGATGCCTTCCACCTTTTCTTTGACTAGGAATCTACTTTTCAACATCGTCAATGCAATTCAACTACCCGTTGCTGATTTCATGTTACTCCTTAATGTTCTCGGTTATTCACTTTCGTGTGCTATCATGCCTCGGTTCATCATCGACATACGGGAATTGTACGATCGTGACATTCAGAACAGATGGAAAGGGATCGATACCGGATTCGGAATGTTGGAGGACACCAGTCAGGAGGAGTTGGGGATTGGTGCGGATGACACGGAGGCCATTCGACTCGAACTACTGGGGGACAGTATGCAGGTGATTGACACCGGAAAATGAAGCATGGTTTGTTTTGGCTAAGCGATCGGGCATTGGACCATTCACCTATGCGTGCTGCGTGTTTTGACATATCTCTCATGACTCCGAGTCGCTTCGACTCAATGAAATATAAAATTACCAGTGGCTCCTCGGTCTGAACGAACTGGCTCGAAGGAAAGATCTTGGATACGAAGATCTTGAGTGGATTGGCACGGAGTTGACGCTGAAAGTGGCCGCTGAGCTTGGCTGTCAATCACACTTACCGGGAGAACTGCCTTCCATCGGTGGAGAGCAAGTCAGAGAGTGCTTCGTTCAGTACACAAAGAGCCGAAGAACGACGGCGAGTCACGCCTACAGCACTGTGTACGTTTCACCATCAAAGCGCATTTGTGACTAGTACAAGTGCATGAAGCAACGTATCTGAAAACAGTCATTCATGAATAGCATACAACCATGACATTATTTTTGTTGAGCTCGTAAGCCGAAACAATGCAACAAACTCGGTAGATCAGTCCCATGGTAGTAATCGGTATCACACAATCAGTGTCTTTCAGCTATCTTCATGGGTATCCGTATTCCCTCGTTGCAACAGTGGATCACGTCCGGTATGGAATAATCCCTGACTTTGGTCCCCTTCATATACTGTATACTAGGTATTAGTCAGGGCCCGGGTGAATACTATGTCGGGCGCTAGCACTTACGGAACATCAACTCTTCAAGAGTCCGCCCGGACGTCTCAGGAAACATGAGGTAGACGAACACAATCTGGAAGGTATTCCACACGTAGCTTCACACTCTTAACGACAGTCTGATAGCATCCGTAAAGGAAGGCTCACAAAATGTACCACCTCGAACCTAACATGCCCCACGGTGTTTATCAGAACTACAAGTTGGATGAATAGAGCAGTTCAGCATACCTGCAAGGTCAATCTCGGTAGAGTTTAAAAACCGACCCAGGAATGCTGCGCCACGACCAAACTATTGGTAGATGGTGATGCCTCTGGCTCGGGCATGAAAGGGGAAAGGTTCAACTAGGTAGGCTGTTCACAGGGTTCCCTGCCGTGTCAACACATGTTACGATAAGAAGAATGCTACTTACTGTAAACCAGGGTTGAGAATGCCATGCTATAAGCAAGACTACAAAAATATGGGGCTATATGCGTGGTGTGAGTGGAAAACATGGTTTTCAAAGACTTGGATACTCACACGAGCCCAGCTCGCGCAAAGCGCTCGTCGTGAGCGAACGAATATTTGGCGCTGGTTATAGTCCACGCGGTAAAGACAACAAAGATAGAAATAGTACATGCCTACATAGAGTGACATCAAGAGAGTCGATGGCTAAATTAATTGTTACTTACCAAAAAGATCCTTCTACGAAGGTACCAAGGGGCAATGATTGCAATGAGCGTACTGGTAAAAAGGCTCCTACACCCTTTAGCAAGATTTATCACATTTTTCGTCCAGTTGTCGTGAATGCCAATGCTGTCTAAGATCAATATCTGACCGCGCAATAAGCCAAAGTCCGACATTACAGTCAAATCTGGCTTACAAAATCAATTGCATTCCACTCCACTGGCAAACCAGAGCGAGAAAAACGGTTATGACGACCCGCTTTTGCATGCCAGGCGTCATAAACACTGGTTTCCCATTTGTCTAGGCCAAGTTTAGCTCTGCATCCAATGCTTCCTCGATCTGAGCGCGCTCCGCTTGAACAAATTCGGAACTTTCGTCCCCCTCTGCATGATACTTCACAAGAATCGCAAATGCTTCTTCCATTAGCAACAAGCCAACGAGGAGACTCTGGAAGAAACCAGATGAAGGAAACTTGAAGGAAACTAGGGACGACCTGAAGGAAGGACGGGATTCTCCATCCCCAATTGCTAGTCATCGCAAATGTCCAAAGGGTTGCCACTGCAGCGGCTACGGCAACTGCAAGGGGATTAGCTGAAGAACCCACAAAGGCGGTCCCTGATTCACCGAGGTCGTACAATGCAGTAAACAGGCTACACATAACCGCACGTCCTTTGGATGTGAGAGCCACGATGTTAAAGACAACGGCAAAACCGAGGATAAAACGAGCAATGATAAACATCATGACTGCCGTTAGGCTCTAGATAAATAGGCACCAATAGATCACATACAATTCATTGCGGATCCTTGAAGAATGGCTCCAACTGTTGAGATTACAGCACCGAGAAATATCGAGTAACGTCTTCCGATTTTATCGACAACAAAGGGGACAAGCGGAAGAGCGGCAACAGAGCCAAGTGCATACATGGAAACCATGAGGCCCAATGAGGTCGAACGAGGATGATGGTAGTCTGTCATCTGAATCAGTCCTTCCTGATGTTAACTAGAAGGTAACAATCCTACATTCAAGCCACGAGGGTACAGCTTGCAAACCATTTATCATGGACGCGTCAAACCTTCTTCCGCGTCAGAATATCTCCTTGGTATTGTGCATGTACTGCACACACTGACCCACTAGTCATGTCCACTCCGAGGCAGGTAGGTGCCATCAGGAAATACAAGACGCGAAGGTTGGGCTTCTTGTACTACGGAAGTTTATCTTGCTGTACGTGCTGAGAAACGATCGCATAGCTGTTCACAAATGGAGCACATTGCCGATGCCTACTCTGGCCTCCCATCGGAGAGTCCATTTCAACGTGAAGGACGTTGGGAGTACTGTTCGGCAGCATTCGCCGACTCAAGCGTGGGAACAACTGATATCGTAACTGTTCTGGCAAGATGCTAGTGGCTCAAGTCTCCTGTGTAGCTTTAGTAACCGCAATGATTCGTATACAAAGCCAGCTCGATTTCATATGATCTGAGACATAACTACTATGGAGAATGGACTAATGCTCATGGGGTTCCTATCATGCTGGGAACGACCACTTGTCCTCAGTCCTCCCTGACTCTATGCGTGTCTGAGTCCCCATGTTCCAGCAGTGGGTCGAGTTCAGAGTTGCCCCCATAGCTACGATCGCTCTCATATACTGCAAAGGCATCAGATGGATGCTTGATTATCACTGTATCAGACTTACAGAAC
>JBBPUA010000893.1:0-11294 GCA_038094355.1 Afroboletus lepidellus | reverse complement strand
ATATCGCTGTGCGTCGTGCGACATCACCCTGCCATGCCGGCGTCATCGTACGAGGTCACGACGTATTGATGGGTTTACTAGATATTTGGTAAAACCGTCGTACCTGTACAGGTATGTCACTCGGAGAGACAGCTCGGAGTGAGCGCCTCACCTTGCGGAATGTAATACCCATTGTAGACATCGTCTTCCGTAGTTGCATGAGACACACCTAAATCACGTGAGTGGATACATATTACAATCGAGATCGCACAAACCCAGAGGCCCCACCGGATAACACCTCATCGTCTCTTGCAACACTGCATCTATGTTCTATGTATGGCAGCGACTCCAGGTCATCAAAGTCCGGTAGTCGCCGTCCAACCACACGGTCGATTTCAACCTGTGCACGCTCTTGGACCTCTGGGTGGGTCATCATGAGATAGACGAAGGTGAGAAGCATAGAAAGGGTCTGAATTTCTTCTATCATTCCACGCTCCAGAGAAGTAAACGACACAAACTGTTTCAACGGAGGCTGCGGGGGTGTCAAACTCACACAGGCACGAAAGAAAATGAGCATCACATACATACATACAGTGTCCCTGCGGATCGCTTGCACGAGCTCTGTGCTCTTAAAATCATCGTATAGACGATATCGGATGATCGCATCAGAGACCATTGACGAGACTGTAACTCCCTGCTCCTTCATTGCAGTTAGCTTCGTACGCACGCAAAAGACTAATCTCGCGACATATGACACGTCGTTTAACCCACCCGTATGGTGTATTCAACGCATCAACGATCAGACGACGGCATTCGGTGGTTCTGCGAACGTCTCTCTACCTTTCATGTCGTATCCATATGTCACCTCTGTGACCACGGATGCCGCGAAACTGACCATGGGCATAAGTATCGCTCGTTTAAAACGTGACAAGGAGAATGGATGTGTACGTAGTGAAATGCGCTGCATAGCGCACAGGGTCGTCCAATAGATATGTGAGTAACTCGTACGCTCTCTGCAGTTGTTTTTCGTGATAGCTCAACGCAGCTTTGGCGTGAATGACTTGGTGTAATAGTCGTCGGTGCAACCTAAACTTCGGTCCATACCGTACTGCAGAGGTCGGCCATTCGTAGTCGAACCTTGGTAGACTTCAGCACAGAGCAGACGTCAATACCCTGGCAACGCACAACTCTGCAGCAGAGAACACGGGTCGATCAGAGTATTTCTTCGACCGCTTGTCTAGCAATGCAACGGCGACTTGCTCCGAGTTTAAAATGATGAAGTCCTGGCCCAACACGCCGACCCAGGTGGAAGCGGTGGCCTGCTGAGGTGCACTGGTGGTCGCGACCCACGTCTGAGCTTTCGTACACCTTCGGTGGCCAGCAGGACTGCCACAAGACCGAGTAGGGCGACGATCATGGTGCCAAACGACCAGCTGGACGGTTTTGTGTCCATTTTTGGAACACATTCCCATCGTTGCGAACGTACCGCGCAGACCCCTCCTGTATATGGGTTTAAACGGCTCCAGAAGCAATCCTCGACATGATCGACAAAGCCTTATGTGTCAGTGTGTTTCAAGTGGAGGCCGGGCTGGACCATGATCGACGATCGACTTCATCAAGCAAACCCAGGGCTACTTTTTGCTCTTTCCCACGTTTAGAATCAAGCCCGGCAGCAAAATGCAGAAGAAAAAGTTCATATACATTGTACACGTTCCACCTTGAAACTTTGCGAACGAGGGGATAGGATGGCCTAGACTAATATGAACCCACATCAGGACTACTAGACTCGTCAGTTGCCACTCGGTCCGAAAAAACAATGAAAAACGATGGACCACGGCGCGTGTGAAACGGCGACTTGACACGTGTATGGCCCTACTTGACTATCATTTTTTCGCAAAAATTGGTGACTCGGACAGCCCTCTGGCGTACGGCGTACGCTGTACCGGGGAGCGCACGTACCCATATTCCCGCAAGTCTGATACTTAGCCAAATTATGTTTTCCAAGATACGCCGGATGGCGAAGAATGGTGAGCACCTGAGCGCTTGGTTTGGCGACTAAAAAACGCTAACTTGAGGGATGCATTATAAGGCCTGCCGACTTCGAGGGACGGCCGACCTTCCGAAGCAACGACAGTGGAAGGGGCTACAAGCACAGCCCGTGAAACGGCCACAGCTGTGAGTGGAGAGAGTTACTCCTCGAGCGTCGCTAACCTGACCCGGAAGGGAGCAAAGCCACTCGCAATCGATGGCCTACGTACCATATGTTCAGTCAGATTCCTCGTTGATGGTGCGCACATAGTAAGCGGCGGCTGGGAAGAAATGATTCGATGCTGGCGGGTCGATGACGGCAGGGAGGTGGGAGCGCCAATGTATGTGGGGGATATTGTTCCCAGCATTGCCGTGTCACAAGATGGCCAATGGATCGTAAATGGGACGATGCGCCAGGCGATGGTGTGGAATGTGGAAACCCACGAGCAAGTGACCACGTTCACAGGACATGACGATTGGGTCGGCGCAGTTGATATCTCTCCAGACACGACGAGAATCGCGACCGGCTCAGCTGACTGCACCGCTTGCGTCTGGTCGTTCTCGACTGGAGAGCGACTGCTCGGTCCATGGAGGCACGACAGTGCAGTGGACGCTGCAAAATTTTCGCCTGACGGGTGTCTCATTGCAACCGCTACACGGGAACATCACTCTGTTCGTGTCTACCACCTGCGGAACGGCCACCTCCTCTCCGACATCGCAATCGAGGCCTATTCGCTTTGGAACAATTCCCTTGCCTGGGCGAGCGATGCAAAACGATTGTTTATCCTATCTCGTGACAGCAGGGTCTACTGTATCGAAGCCACTACCGGAACGACGGTCTCGCAATGGGCCATTCACAGTAATCAGGATGTCAGGTGTATCGCTCTGGCGAGCAACGACACGTTCCTCGCAGCCTCTGCTGGCTCGTCCATCTCCCTCTGGAATTGTAGAACACAGCAGCAAATCGGGCCTGTTATCGAGGATACCCATAAGATCTGGTCTATGGCTATTTCACCAAACTTCGACCTTGTGACCGGTGGAGACCAGGCTATTTCCGTTCGCAATCTCTGCGATGTGCTTCCTTCGTCCTGCGCTAATGAGGTAAGTCTCTTGGATGGAAATTCTACCTTGTCTGGTGCCATTTACTCAAACATAAACTGCTATCTATTTGGCACAGGAAGTAGTAAATCTCGAGAAAACCATTCAAAGCCTAGAAGTCGAGCTCGCCGAGTCTCGACAACAAGTCTTGGAGCGGGATAATCTCATTCAGTCCCGACGCGCACAGGAGGAGAGTTCAGGTACGTTTGATATCATCTAAATTATACTCTGTCGGGCTTCATATCTACAAGGCAGCAGCATCACGCGCTTGGAGAGGATCATTCAGGAACTTCGCGACGAGCTCGACGTGTCTCGGCGCGTCGCCAGTGAACAAAAGAATGATCTCAACGAGATCATCAAGTCACTACGCTCAGACCTGCATATACAGCAGGTGAACGCAAGTACGTTTACCGTGGTCATATCTGATGTTATGTTAACTGTCTATTAGGTGACAAACTCGCACATCTCGAAAGGGCTAATCAGGAACTCCAACACAAGGCCGACCGGATAAACCACGCACATGAGCAAAAGCATTATTGCGAGGTTCTATTTACTCAAGACCGTATATTTGATACTGCAGAGTTACTTCTCGAGATGACAATTACCATGAGCGATGATATAAAGGACAACAAACTACTCTCGGACTGGCTTAAAGGTGGGTTTCTGCATCAGGCGTTTACCTAGAGCATTTGATCCCTGGCGACAGAGTTTACCCAGAAATGTATTGATGCATTGGTAAAGATTGGCGATAAGGCGTTGATCCTTGAAAAACGTGCAGAAATGCTCTCGGCGTACGCTGTTGCGCTATCGCTAACTCCTTCGGCGCCGAACACCAGTGCTATACTGACCCAGTGGGCGAGCGCAATATTGGCTGGTTGCTCCGCACGCGAAGCCTTGGATGCCGCGATCGAAGTACGCATCCCTTTGGTGGTTATCCGAGTGCCCCACTTACCCTCTATGCATAGTTCAAGATACCTAGATTTGATGTTTACCAAGTTATTTGCGACATTCTTTATGGAGATGATCGCCTCGCCGAAGCGGTTGCGTGCTTCCGCCAGTTGCGGATGGAGCTAGGGGACAGCTCGGGCGTAGACGACCGGAGAAAGGAATGGGAATTGTGTATGCAGTCACCAGTGACCATAGGCTGGGCTAACTTGACAATTCCCTCAGATTTCTTAGGACGCTGCATCGAAAAGTTGGTGACGCTCAGCGACAGCGATAAGAATGATGAAGCTATCGGAAGTCGTTCGGATGCACGGTCACTTGGCCCGGCAAATTTCAACGACGTTCTCCTTGAGTGTAGCAATCAGGTACGGATCGTGCTTCATGCAAACTATATGTCGTTAATCCAGACTATCAGCTCATCGAGCTTGACTCATCGTCGCATATTGGGTACGAGGAAAAGCACGCTGCATTAAACGGCATGGGTTGCTATAGCGAGGCGTTTGAGGCATTCACGATGATGCTTTTGAGACTCAATGAATCACCTGATCAAAGACTTCGTGGTAAATCACTTTTGTATATTCAACCAGCTTGAGAACATTGATCGATTGTAAATAGAACATCGACATCAATATGTAGACGCGACCTCAGCAATTCGAAAAGAGGTTGCAGAAGTCATACGTCATTTACCAACTGTACTCATCGACACCGACACTGGTCGTCTCCACAGCAAACCACAGCAGGCCGCGGCTTTCGAAGAACTGCCAATCTATGATGAACTCCGTTCATCAATGACTACGGCCCTCGACCATTCTCGTATTCGGAGAGAGGTGACGCAGTTCTATCGCTACGTCATGTTTTCGCACAAATGGCAGCCTGGCGAACCTACCTTCCAGCAACTCGAACACGATTCGGTCTACAGCCTACCTTCATCTCCGACCTTTGACAAGCTGAGGAATTTTTGTAAGCTCGTGGCCGCCCTTGGGTTCAAATGGGCCTGGAGTGACACGTGTTGTGTCAACCAGCTTGACAAAGGGGGCCAGCAAGAGTCGATTGTTGCGATGTTCACGTGGTACCGCCGCTCATCCCTTACGATTGTCCACCTGCTCGGTGTTTTGTCCGAGTTTCAGGAAGTCGGTTGTCTCTGGAGAAGCATCTGGAATACTCGTGGGTGGACATGTCAAGAGTATATTGCTTCCGAAGTCGTCCAATTCTACACCGAGGACTGGAAGCCGTATCTCGGACTTGAACTTTCCAACCATAAAGATTCAAGTACAGTCCTTTCGGAGATGGAGCAGGCAACCAATCTCACAACGCAACAGCTGACTATGCTCCAACCGGGCCTAGGCAGGGCACGCGAGAAGCTTTACTTGGCGTCCAGAAGGAAAACGACTCGCGAGGAAGACACGGCGTATTCCTTATTCGGAATCTTCAATGTTGCGCTTCCCGTCATGTATGGCGAGGGCGGTCTCGCAGTCGGTCGGCTGTTGGAGCACATCTTGACACGTTCGGTGGATATCACGCTCCTTGCGTGGACCGGGCGCTCGAGTAATCAACATAGCTATATCCCTGCCAATCTCACTGTTTACGACCAAATCATGCCGCCCCACGTTCCAGCGCCTACCGAGGCGGCCGTGATGGACAGCATGGTCACAACGCTGCAGGCAGACCCCTCTCTCGCCGTCATGCTGTACGAGCAACTGTATGATCTCCCCCCATTGTCGGTCGTCGCAGGTCGTCTAAGACTTTCTGGGATCATTTTTCCCCTCGCCGACCTCACCCCTCTCGCTCGATCAGATTCCGAGTCTGACATTCCGGTTTACCATGCAACAACGCCCATGATCGGGGACGTGGAGATTCGCACTATGACAGACATAACTGAGACGCGAGATTTAGTTCTCATCCACCCATGGATCCAGCCGCTTCTCGATAGGGACTTTTTGTGCGGCAAGGCTCAGTGCGATCTCTCTACGCGTGCGCTACGGCTCATCGTCCGGCTCAGGCAGCCGTTTGGTGCGCTGTTGCTCGCCCCGTCTGCGCGGGCGCAATACAGACGAGTCGCGACGGACACGTTGATCACGGTTCAAATCTGCAAGGAGACGTTGTTGGGCGACTTGATTGACGCTATTCGTATGATCGATATACAATAGGTGTCGATTCGCCTGAGGACGCTGGAACCAATACTTTCATTTACTTATGCATGATATACCCTTGGAGTTTCGAGGTACCATAAACGCAATTATAGAAATTCTGACGTTTCGGATGGCAACTGTCGACTCCAGGCCCTTACTATCGAGTTCAAGACAACAACAAGTTTTCTAAAACTTAAAGCCTCATAGTTCTCAATCCCTTCCATTTACCAACCCGCCATGACCCGACAACTTTACCGTTTGTTCCGCAGATTACCTTGCGCCACCCTCGTACCGGTGCTGTCCGAGTCTTAAAGTTGAAGGTAGTAGGAAAGCCAATGTAAGATCTAATCAAGCTCTCATCCTGTTCTTGTGTTGCATGCACTTTATCAAAATGCAATTCACTCTGGCGACGTCCGTTGTCGTGCTCGCCGTTTTAACCGCCGCAGCGCCTCAGCCCGTTGCACAGGGGGCTACCATGGCCATCCCAATCACGAAACGATCGCGAGTAACGAGTGAGAACAAAGCAGTCGATTTTGGCGCACTCGACAGACATGTTGCCTCGATCGAAGCGTACGTGGTTTGCATTACTATGACACATACACGCAACCGTCTTCGTAGCAAGATCCTTCGTGGCTTTGAATTTTTCGAGAAGAACACCGGGAAGGGGCACCCCTTCGCTGTGAAAAGTGTCAAAAAGCGCGGGTACGCCGAGGCATTGGGGGTCGACTATGGTGCACTTTGGTATGGCGCCATTTCGGTTGGTACGCCTCCAGCTCCCTTCAGTGGTGGGTTTTTCTCGTGCACTCGATAATATGGTTTTTCTGATATGCCTTGCAGTCGTTTTCGATGCAGGTTCTAGGTAGGTATTTGTAGTCAAATACATGCTATCTCCTTGTTAACCCAATGACAGCGACCTTTTCCTGCCTGCGTCTACCTGCGATTGGACTTGTAGTGGTCACACGCTCTGGGACCCTAATGCCTCTCAGACCGCGACGAATCTAGGACAGTCTTTCGCTCTGGCATTCGGCGATGGTAGTGCCACTGTCTCTGGAAATAAATACACGGATACCGTGGCTATCGGGAACTTTACTGTGCGAGCTGCACTAATGTTTATCGATGTGATCGTTACTTACAACTGAACAGGCGACCTCCCAGGCCCTTGGTGCTGCGACGAGCTACTCTTATGATTTGCAAAGTGATTCATTTCCTGCGGATGGTTTAATGGGATTAGCCTTCCAGTCTATTTCCAGTTATGGTGCTAGTCCCTTCTTTCAGACCCTCCTCTCCGAAGGACAGTTTCCTGAGCCGGTGTTTTCATTCAAGCTCACGTCTTCCGAGGCCGAATTATATGTTGGTGGATCGAACCAGTTGTTGTACACTGGTGATTTTAGCTATGCATATGTCACGAATCAAGTGAGTTAGTGTATCGGGGTACATGTGGACATGAGCTAATACCGGTCGTTCAGGGTTTCTGGCAGGTAAACATGGACGGCATTCAGGGTAATGCTCAGACAGTTTTGAGCAACGTCCCTGCTTTCCTCGACACTGGTAGTCTCTACATATATGGGCCCCCTTCGGACGTTTCGATGCTATACGGTTCCCTCGGCGGTACGGCCATATCTTACGCCCCAAGCTACTATTCGTGTCAGTTCAGATTTTGCGATTGTCTGCTTTTACTGACACTCTGTAGTCCCATGCGACTCTTTCCCGAACATTAGCCTAACCTTTGGTGGTACATCGTTTCCGATTCCTGCTTCTACCCTCAACCTCGGTACGTTTGGATCTGACCCGAACGACTGCGTCAGCGCCATTGTCAGCCAAGAAGTTGGTGATTGTAAGTACTGTAATTCGTACGTGTTCCACACTGCTCACTCCACTTTCGCGTCCTATGCACAGCACTGTGGGTCGTCGGAAATGTTTTCCTCGAGAGCGTATACACCGCGTTCGACATCGGTAATGCGCGCGTCGGATTTGCCCAACTTGCTTGATGTCTGTCAATCTCCGAATTGGTGTGGGTGCGGGGTGGGTTACCATGGAGCACGGAGCAAAAATATCGCATCGTCGAGTAGTAACTTCCCTGACTGTTGGCGTAGCAGGGGAGATGGCCGAAATTGTCGCTGACGTTATGGGGGCAATGAACCTATTGGAGGGATGAAACAATGTATTCTATCCTTGTTCTATTCTGACGAGCTTTGCAATGTAATAGTCCCCCTTTCTCTGTTTCGCATTATTAAGTTTGGGTTATTGGTGACGTGTTCCTCATGGGTGTCTATACCACGTTTGATTTCAGCGCTGCCTGTGTTGGATTCGCTACGCCTTGTCGGCTGGCTTACTCCACCATTGGCGGAGGTCTTCTAGTACAAGCTGCTGAGGGAGGTGACCGTGCTGGCGCCGCCAGTAGCCTTTTGTGGCGCTGTTGTCACGGACCGTCATCTTCCTCTGCAGAGCTTACAGTGACTACTCCTTCTCAAAGGTTTTCACACGATTGCAGCGACCATATAATTATTACGGGTGTCTAGGAAACTCCCGAGTTGGCACAATTTGAACGTGTTCTGGCACCTCTGGGAGTGTACTACAATGTTCCAAGTTGTCGGTGGACGTGAGATTATTGCTAGTATGCACAAACAATAACAATACACAGGCATAGATGAAGGCGAAACGATGGTGGAAGAGTCGATAGCGACGACGCACTACATGGTAACTCCCTTGCACGAAGGACTTTTAATGGTCCGCGTCTTGCAGGACGAGCAACCAGTTACACTCTGCATGGTTATTTACACATCGAGTTGGGGTCTGGTCCGACTGAACGTTGGAATGGCTTGGGAGTCGATGGGTGCTACGAACGCTGTGTCGGCCTGTGTAAGAATCGTAGATCAGTGAGGTTCTTTGCATAATTGCGATGCGACCTACTTCCACGCTCTGGGTCCTCGCACTATTCGACTTGACCTCGTTCATGAGCAACTCGCGACAGAGGAGGGTATCCATGAGGGTCTTGAAGGACAAAGAATCCAGTTATCAAACAGAAAATTGCATCACTGGCTTGAGGACACTCACATTGGTGTAGACTCGTCCGAGAGGTATGGCGAACATGAGATATAGATTCATGTGCGGCAAGAAAAATCGAGTCATCTGATCGCCTAAGGTGAAGATGTCGGCGAAGAGGCCTGTCTGGATGGCTCCACGGACAAATCGGTTTAAGATCGTGTCCGTTCTGTAGAAACCAGTTCGCAAGCGGCTGAAGACGATGGCCAACGTAACTAATGTGACCATTCCAATGAATGGGCATTTTCACATCAGACACCAAATGAATGTGCATACTGGTAATAAACGTGTCCACGACGAACTGCGTGGGCAACCACGCAACTGTGAAGTGCTCGTATCGCGCTGCATCACTAAATGGTCAGGACCAATGTTGCACAGTAGCCACAGGACATACACTCCCATAGTCCAATGTCTTAAGCTAGTAGCCATACCCATCATAAAAGAAGGGATCGCCAACAAGAGGACCACACCAAACAGTAACTTGCTACTTGTCAGAGTCCAAATCCTACGGTAGAGTCGATTTGAGCTTCAATCACAGCCATTAACCAACATATACTGACCTGATACCAAGATATATCTGGGTCACAAATGCAGCAAGTGAAACAGCAAAAGGGGTAGATATAGATGGCCAGTCAGTCACTTTTCGTCATTGTTAGGACTGGACTGGAACGGTACAGGTGCCATGTGATACTACACACCTGTGGCACCTGTTGGATGGCCATGGTTCGTCACACTAGAATGCATCAGACATAAGTAGAGACCAGGTTTGACAATGGTACGGACATATGAGCCCATGCGGTATATATCAATCTACGGAAGATTAAATCACTCCAAGAAGACTAGATGATGTGCTTACGAAGTACTGTGGAATGTATCTAGGATGAACAGGAAAAGCACCATATACCTTGAATTCATCATCAAACTGGAGGTTACGTGAATCGTTGACCGACAAACCTCGTAGTTGGTGGGTCGTTGAATTCTGAACGAGTTGATGTAAGTAACGATGCACTCAGATTCATCATTGCTTAGAGAACATACCTGTCGTGTGGTAGGCTGCGAACTGATAAGCAACGAGCCCATACAAGAAGGTGTTTACTTGGTTCACAACAGGTCAGACAGGGTACCACGAAATCTGGCATCTACGACAGAGTCAGAGGTCAAAGACTCACAAAATATGCCCACTAGAAGTGTACCTATTATTTTATCTAGTTAGTATGTTTAATCCTTCAACTTACTTTGTTGCACGTACCAACGGTCGTATCGTACGAGCCCATTCTGAATTCTCTGAGGTTTCTGGAAATAACAGCTTCTTGAGCGGTGAGTTTCAACGCGAATATATTCATGAAAACCCTGGCCACTTGCAGGGCGATGGCTCAGCCAGTGGCTGCCACCTGCCAAAGGGTCCTGTCTTCGCGAACGCCACGAGCCGACATGTGTATAGGGAGTCAGCATTGAAATATTGAAGGGTCAGTTGTTTCCGATTTGTCAGCATCACAACTTCGAGTTTGCACGGTGACTCCCACAGCGAAATGCCCTTGGTTCGAGTTTTAGCACTTGGCGAAACATCCGAAGCACCGCAAAACCATTTTGCTCCAACCCCCAGATCAGTAAGTCGGAAAGTTGTTTACAAGTAGTTTTGTAAATGGTCTCTAAACACTCCTCGGCAAACACCCTAGCCGAGACCCTTTTTTACTTTTTTAGATCGCCTTCGTCCAATCATACCTCTGGAATGGCCTACGGGAAGGCGCCGAGCGGTAACGTTACTGTCTGACCTCTGATGTTCTCAAGACCCACATTATATTCGGACTATCTGGTGGGACTAGATTACTTACTTGACTGTCTTTGCAAGGCAGGTCTGGTGTAATGCTCAATTCATTCGGAGCAAGACTTGGCATCACCGTATCGACCGTCCTGCCGCTGGTGGCACTGTCAACGCCCATACCCAAAAATGGGGTGCGGCACTTTTCCCGTCATGGCGGAAGACTTTTTTGGACGGTTTGGCCAGAACTCGTCGCCATACCATCTGATTGATCTACTTGCCTGTTGCATTGCCTTCTGTCCGCCAATTATCAC
>JBBPUA010000892.1:0-11298 GCA_038094355.1 Afroboletus lepidellus | reverse complement strand
ATTGGCTCATATTTTCATGGCATGGGTACGTAACCTAGATGAGCTTGGCAGTCCAATTGAAGTAATGAAGTAGATTGGTCAGAGAACCTCTGGGCCAGGGCTGTGGGTATGCTGTGCCAAATTATTTGCAGGGTGCACCAGTGGGCCAAGCCTATGCAATCAAAAAAGAATGTTTGCATACTGTGAAATTTGAGAGACCAGCCTTGGGCTATACATGAGTGGCCGGCCGGTGCTGTTTATGCGTCTGGATAATAAATGGTGCAGAGATGCGGCGATGAGTCCGGCCGGGTTGCACTCATAACAGGTAGCACCGGCCGGGGCCTCTTCTACGGTTGCCTCCACCAGAGGGGGTGGTGCAGCACCAGTTCCGGCCGGCCTTTTCCTGTGATGTGAAAGAAAGCTTGTATGCCACTATTAACACATGAAAAATATCCCATTGGCTGAGGGGCTTTAGAGAGGGCATGTAGGCCGGGACCACTGTTAGGTCCAGTATCATAGGTGGAGACCACGTAGAAGGGCCCCGGCCAGCCCATTCTTGAGGAAAAGATTTGGTCATGCATCCACCTTGTCCTGCAGCTTTTTTTTTTTAGAAGGGTTGGATGTATACCAGACAAGAAGCAATGCTGGCCTGTGAAAAGATGATCATGAAGGATGTGATATACTGTACAATGAACTATGATACTGATTATTTCAAAGGATTGAATAATAATTCACTACTGCAAAATAAAATCAAACTTTTGGTACTATAAAGAGCAAATATGCAGAATCCCTGGTACTATATGTAGGGGGTTGGCCGGGCCCAGGTGGGCGTTTTGCTCTTACCAAGAAAGTGGCCATGCTCTTGGACCCGGCTGGGCGGTGCTCATGATGGGTAGCATGGGCCGGGATTGTTTGTACGTTTGCAACCCTCATCACATGGAGCGCTGCCCGGGCCCCGGCTGACCAATTCCTGTGATATGAAAAAAAGTTTGTATTGCACTATTGACACAATATAAAATTTGTGAGAAGATTGGCCATAAGCCAGGCCCCGCATACATCTCTCTCTCACCAAGGTGGGATGGGCATGCAAACAGGCCAGACCGGATGCTGAGATGCTATATGGGCCTGGACCTTGTATGCATGCTCTATTGTTAGGCATGCCATCCGCGGATGGGGACCCGGCCGGGGTTTACTCTCTACAAAAGAAAGTTTGTATGCGCATCAGCAAAACCCTGACTTGGTCACAGGTCACCCCAAAATTGACAGGTGTGACAGGTGGTGACAGGTGATGGCAGACATTGATTGGTAGGCAAATGCAAGAGTTAGTACCCCCAAGTGGTGGATTCTGTACCCTCTATAGTACAGGTAAACCTGTATATCAGAAAATCACCAAGTTGTTGCATGAGGATGACACTCGGGCTACTACACTGTCAGTGGCTGTGTTTCCCACACCACATCACGATGTCAAGTGGCCACCACCAATCTTTTTTCAATAGCTGGAGTTCACTAGTGCTGCATCATTGTTGTCACTCACTAAAATACATGTACATTGTAAAGTTGGAGAGCCAGGCAGGGTGGGGTGTCAGGAATGAACAGTTGCGCTCGTGTTGATGCCATTTGAAGTGCCAAGGAATGGGGGCCATCTGGAATGAGCGGATGGTGTTGACGATGAGTAGTTGTGCTTGTGTTGACACCCTTTCAAGGCCAGGGGGTAGGAGGCGTAGAGGGCAAGTGGCTGGCACTGATAACAGGCAATCATGCTTGTGTCGACCGGACTGGTCGGCAAGTTGTGACTTGAGACCAAATACGAACGACAAGAGCGAGTTGAGTGATTCAATCCGCTTCTGGTTTGCCTCATCCTCTGAAGCAAACTCCTCAGCTTCACAAACCATGCGCTCAATGTCTTCTTTGGACAAGTGTCCCTTTTCATTCGTGATCGTGATGGACTCCAATTTGCCCCTGTTTGCACAAGTAAACCAAATGAATACTTTCCTCATCATGAAATGGTACTCACATTCCCTTGTCTGCGGCACCGACCTTCATAATACCATTGGTGTCAATCTCAAACATCACCTCAATCTGAGGAACACCACATGGCGCGGGTGGAATACTCGAAAGCTCAAATTTGCCCAGTAGGTTGTTATCCTTGGTCAATGCATGCTTGCCCTTGTACACTTGTATAAGTATGGTAGATTGGTTATTGGCAGCAGTCGAGAAGCTGGATGACATCAATCAGTCTGGCATCTGAAAGCCAAAAGTAAGATAATGTACATCTGAGACTTGCAAGTGGGGATGACAGTGTTGCGGGGGATGAGCTTCGTGAACACTCCACCTGTGGTCTCGAGGGTTAGGGGGCAGACATCCACCAGGACCACATCTTCAGTGCGCTGCCATTGAAATACTCCTTCAAGAATTGCTGAACTTTGGGGATACACATGGAGCCACCGACGAGTACAACCTACAAGGTGGTCATGAGCACTATAGAAGTTTACAAAACTGAAAAATGTACCTCGTCAACATCTTCCTTCTTGATATTGGCATCCTTGAGAACCTGCTCAACAGGCTTCATGGTCTTGCGGAAAAGGTTCATGTTCAACTCTTCAATTTTTGCCCAGGTGAGCGTCTCAGAGAAGTCATTACCGTCCTCAAAGGATTCAATTTCGATCCAGGTCGACTGTTGGCTCGACAATGTGTGCTTGGCCTTCTCAACTTCACGTTTCAACTTGCCCATGGCACACAAGCTGGTGCTGATGTCTGTACTTGTCTTCTTCTTGTAAAGCTTGACAAAGTAATCAATGACCCAGTTGCCGAAATCTTCACCACCAAGGTGAGTGTCACCAGCGGTTGCAAGGACCTTGAAGACATCATCATCAATGGAGAGAAGACCTGGCCAGATATATAGGGACCTGTACAGATCTGTCTGGATCTGTGAAAAACCTGTCAATAATCTGTACAGGGGGGGACCTAGCTGTCAGTCTGCCAAACCTGTCCAGGACTGCCCGCATCTATGCAACATCAAAGGGTTTTGCTGATGTGACTATAGGCACAACATGAAAATGTCACATTGGCTAATAATGTAAGAAAAAGCATTGCATATCAAAGACTGGCCCGGCCGGGACTGTATCCACGTGGTCTACAACAAAGGTAAAAAACACAATAATGTACCGGCCAGTCCTGGCTTGTCAGAGGTAATCCCGGCCGGAGCCATAGGCATGTCTGCAGACCTCAGGTGTCAGCTTGCATGAACGACGCCGGCCGGACATTTACTGTGTTATTGATGAAACTTTGTATGCTACTACTATGACAACATGGCATTGACTAATCAAAAAGTTCAGCAAATCACCCTTTGTACACTTGCGGCCGGGCCTTACCTTGCATATTGGACACTAACATGGAAGACCATACACACAGTACCGGCCGACATGTTTGCTTGCAAAAAATAACCAGCCGGTGCCATTACCACATACTAGATTGCATCACAGATGTGAGTCCGGCCGGGTATTCCCAACCATTTGTGTATGGTCAGGCCGGGACCATATTTGCAATTACTCTACCTGGCCTTGGGCTCCTCTTGAGATATCTTGGCCGACTCTAGATCTACATGTTTCTCCACATTGGGTAATGGTCACGTGATATACTGTGTGAGATTATGTGAGCTTTGTATTTTTGTAGAATTGCTATTTGTGGTATATAATCATATGATATTTCCATATTTATATAAATCATGTGACTAGCATGTGACATGCACATGACATGGCAACTTGCCTCCTAGGGTCCACTTTTACAGAGCCGGCCGGTCCTGTTTCACAGTGTCGGCCGAGCCCCCGGCCGGCCCCAGACATACGTTCATTTGTACATGTCGGTAGAACCAGTTTTGTGACTCTTTTGGACTGAAGGGTCTGCGAATTCGCATTTTCTGGACGTGGAACATCTTGGCTTGTTTGATCCAGTCTGCGATGTTGGTGGGGATAGTGGCCATGGAGAGGATCATGGTGGTGATCTGTTGGTCGAGTCCAAGTGAGAACTGATCGATGAGGGTGACATCGTCAGTGATGCCTGCTTTAGCAGCGAGGTTCTGGAAATCAGTGATGTACTTTTGGAATCCATTGTCAAGGGTTCTGTCTGTGGCTCTGTGAGATTTCTGGGTGAGCTTGGTGAGGTCTAGTCATGCGGTCGCTTTGATATCGAAGGGGAAAAAGGTGGTTTCAAAGTTATTGGCGAAGACATCGAAGGTTTTGTCTTTGGCAGCAACATTGGCGTCGGCCATCCTATCATACCACATCTCTGAGAACGAGATACCTCATCCTTTGCTCATCTTGTTGAGTGCAGTCATGATCTTGGCCTCATCGGTGAAATACAGGGTTTTGTTGAGGGCAAAGTAGCCTCTCATTGCTTTGATCCATCTGGTGGCCTCTCCCGGTTCGCCAGAGAAGTCGGCTGGGAGGGCAGCTTTGAGCTCGGTGGTGGTGGTAGACATAGGGGGCGCTGGGTTGCTAGGGGGGGCAGGTGTTGCTAGGGGCGTCGAAGGTCTCTGTGGTGCTAATGGCATCAAAGGTCTCTGTGGTACTAGTGGTCTGGACAATGGGGTGTTCGAGGACGATGGTCCTGGAGGTGGGCTCAGTGGGGAGCGAGGGGTGTGTCTGTGGTGTTCAGAGTCAGAGTCAGACTCATCGTCAGGGGATAGGCCATAGGCCCTGCAAAGGCTGCAAAAGGTTATGGCGTGGATGGGGAGTCCTGCTCCTAGATAGGAGGGACAGAGGACACACTTGTTCTTTTGTTACGTGATCGAAACTGTTGCGTTGAGTCGAGTGGACAAACCTTTTGGGGAGGTACTCATGAAGAGACGCAACATCCCAAGAGGTTGTTCTAGAAGACCAAGGAAGAGCAAGGTCGAGGGTTTGTACAAACCGACAAGGGGAGAGCCTTATTGATGGGACACAAGCAGTTACGTATATAGCGCAGAACAAGTGTGTAGTACATGTATGGCAGCGATGGACTAAATACTACCTAGCCTGGGAATCCTATCGAAGGACGAAGAACAAGGTAGAATGATAACATAAAGGGACACGTAGGCATCACGAGAGAAATACCTAGAGGAGTGGCTGTCCGTAGAAGTATCGAGAAGAGAAACTAAAGGAAGATATCAAAGAGAAGCAGTGACCTGGACGAAGTGAAGAAGAACAGAGATAAGTCGGAGGTACGGATAGTGGTGAACCGGCCGTTGTCCAACTGAGAAGTACACACAATGAGCTCCTTCCCTTGTTCGTGAAGGTTAGCATCATCGAGGTGAAGTGATACAAAGAGAAGAGAAGAAAGAAAACCGTAACATCTCCCATGGGAGGCCCAGTTCTTCAGAGACATAGTCAATGTCATCAATATTGTATGTAAACAGGGCATCATGATCAGAGCAGAGCAAGGCCTGGGAAATGTCACGAAGTGGGAAGAAGCATGCCTCACTGAACTCCTTGATGCAGTCATCCTCTGTGGATTGTCCTGTGAACCAGAGTCTACTCCCTGACCTGTCTGGGCAATGCTATCTGTCCAGCCAGCATGCCTGCCATTGTATCTATCCAGGTGCACTTGGGGGATCCAAAGAAAGATGTGGTCATCAACCCACTTGTCTAGAGGGCCAATTCCTCAGGAATGGAAAAGCTCAGCCTTTGCATCTGCAAGATGGCCATAGACCCCTGCTGCTGGTGTGGATCTGAATGCTAGGCATGTATCAACCATGAATTGGTTGTCCACCTGCACAACTGCCACTGGCCATTGGGAAGCCTGAAGCAGGATAATGCAGTAGGCTTCTGCAACATCTCGAGTAGCAGCTTCTGAGCCAGGAGAGAGACAAGAAATGAGAAGGTAGACAATGGAAAATTTGCCCCAGGTTGCTGGGAAGTTACAGGCATCTACAAAAGCATTAACCAAGGGATTTGGGGTGTGGGAATTGGGAGACAAGGGGAATGAGAAGTTCTGTATGAGATGGAATTTGCCTGGTTTACCAGGTTTGGGAATAATAGAAATGAAGAAGGATTGAAATGGGCCAATGAGAGAGTGAAGCTGTGCTTCTGTTACAGGTCTAACCTGGATGCCCCTATGCAATGGACTTGTATGATTCTTTTTCTCCTTTTTTATCTTATCTTATCTTCTCATCTTATCTAATCTCGGAGATTGCCTTTGGCATCTCTTGATCCATGCCCTATCTTCATCAGTGCTGCCTCAAGGGCTACTGCTTCTATGTTTCACTATTTCTCTTCTATGTTTCACATCTCTCACATGCTTCACCCTCATCACTCATTTCACTGGTGAAACATGTTTCGATCATGCTTCTCTTCCATGCCCACACAGCCCAGGGCTATGTGCTTCTATGCTTCCATTATGTTTCATCTCTGTGCCATGCATGAAACATATGTTTCACCTCATGTTTCACTTCATCTCCACATTACAGCCTCTAAGGCTATATGGATGCTTTAGGGTAGATCCCAAACATGTACATACTCTACCCCTCAGTATATATACCCAGGATAGCTGGGCTGGATGTCCTTCAGTCTAGTTCACTTCGAGGTTTTCTCCAAAGCCTTTAGTGTCCTATCTCAGTCACTTCCCTCCTCCCCTTGGTTTGAGTGCTGCCTGATCCCAGTTGGGTTTTGGGTTGTTTCACTTGAACTAGACTCTTCATATCTCGCGTCACCCATGCATTCAAACCACTACCACTCAAACAGACACAAGTGTGTAGTCAAGCCTCTCAGGGGAACCAATGCTAAATGGTAGCAAGTGTTTCCATGCTTCCATGCTACTCTCCTTCCATTCACAGGTTGTTTCTGACCAGTCATCAACCTCGACCATTCATACATTGCTGCTGTTTCCATTACAGAGGAAGGCACTTGGCCAGTCCCCTATATCAGAGAAGAGCCAGTTGCTGAGGCAGAAGTTGCCCAGGACCCAGTAGGTGGAGAGCACCCCTGCCAATGCTCTCTTTCATCCTTTGATAGGGCCCTTGTGTTGTTCACCGACTTAAGGCCCAAATTGTTCAATTTTGTATAGGACTCAGACAGAGATTACCTGTATCCTCACTCATCTCTCCCCACAGTTGCACGAGCCTTATCACTCTACCCCCACACCTGCCTCAACACCGAGGTAATAGATCAGATCCTGGAGATCGATCAAGCGTTGGAGATAGACGGGATGACAGAGGCACTGAAGGAAGACCTCAATGACTACATACCCCTGCAACCCGCTTACCGCCCATCCCCAGCACCACACCTTACCCCCACCTCATGTGGCATGTCATCAACGGGAAACTCGTGCAAGTACACTGGGTTCACTACCTTGACTTCTGGGTCAAGACATTAGAGCAGATTGGGGAAAGGATCGGAGTTGTAGTAAAAAGAGAAAGAGAGGACACACCAGAGTTAGAGGAGCTGGTCAGAAAGAAACCATGATCAGTTAAGAAACCAGTGCAATACAGAGCACAAGCCCGAAGGCAGGAACGCGGTGATCATCGGCCAGAAGAACAAGTATCCCATATTACATTACGCCCTAGCAAAACTCTTCACAAGCCAAAGCGGTTTTTAGATTAGATCCTGAAATGTTGATTCCTGAAGGACTTCTTGATTTCCTTTCATGCATGTCTGGTGGAGACTGCGCTGCTGGGGCAAGCATGGCCTCAGAACTAAGGCTCTACTTTGAAATGCTGGCTATGAAGATACAGGGTCTCCACACCACCAACCAAGCCCTAAGGGACGATCTCGCCACAATGCAATAGGTGCTCGCACAAACACAAGCTCTGCCACCTGCAGGCATGAGAACCCCCCAAGAATGAGAGGTTAAGCTCTCAAAAATCATCACCGACCCAGGTGACTATGATGGAAAAATGGGAAAGAACTTTGAACAATGGTGGATCAAAGTCCACCTTTGGAAAGATAAAAACCCTGTGGTCCTGGCAGGCACAGCAGGAGTTAAGGTGGTCCTGAGCCACATGAAATCCAGCAAGGCAGGAGACTTCGCCCATGCCTGTCTTGCTAAGATGCTAGATGGGAACATTATCATGTGGTACCAATTTGAAGAAATGGTCATCATGTATTTCTGATCCTCCGATGAGCAGGAGTACCACCAGAAGCAAATATCGTTGCTCAAACAAGGAGGAAGCTCCATGGAAGCCTTCCTCACCACCTTCGAAACTCACCATATGATGCACAGATGGGATGATGCCTGACACATCGAGTTGCTGGAAAAAGCCACGGACCAAGAACTGGTTCGCAAAATAATCATGGAAAATGGGAGACAGACTGACTATAAGGAGTTTGTTGACCTCCTGAAGAAGCTCAGGCAGCACAAGCACTTGCTCAAATACATCAAGAAGGGAACTGCTGAAAGGACATCTATGTGGAACCCTAATGCCATGGATGTCGATGCTGTCAACAAGGACAGCAATAAAAAGGGCGGTTGCTTTAACTGCCAGGGCGATCACCTTGTATGTGATTGCCCGAAACCAAGGATTCAATGCCCTGAGTGTAAGCTGCTTGGAGGCTCCCACAAGAAAGACTGCCGACAAAAGAAGTTGAGCAGTCGACAAGTCCATGGCACCGAAAAGAAAGAAGACACTGCAATGTCCTGGGATGACAATAAAAGCACCAAAGACAAGGCCCTGGCAAAAGAAGCTGACAAGGGCAAAGGATGAGATTGGATGGCATCCATAAGAGGGATGTCATTAGAGGAAGCATGGGCATGGTTCCATGACTATGAAACCCTGGCTGCCAAGCAATCAAAAAATTAGATAATCCTCCACATGATACCGGATGCATGCAGGGATCCTGCTTTAATGTTCTATCCATAGAGTCATCTGATGACGAGGAAACTACAGACATCATGGACAAAAATACCAAAAATATTTCTACTTCTTCTTTGCTGTAAGAGGAGTCCCCTAGTGGACTTGGCTGGGATGTTAAACCAGTGCTTAATTCCTCTTTTACCCCTTCCCTTATGAAAATCCCAGAAGATGCTTATGTTCAGAGCATGGCTCCCGAGTGTGAGATTAACTTAAAAATCAAGGTTCATCCTGAAAAGGGTCAGTTCATTTCACTAGACACTTTGCTCGACTCAGGAGCAAATGTCATATTTATCGATTGCACGTGGGTGAAGAACCATACTATATCCCTGAACCACCCAAGGCATGAGATACCCGTCTACAATGTGGATGGATCAAGGAACTCTGCCGGAAGCATTTCACACTCAGCAGAGCTGGTGTTGGAATTCCAAGGACACCATGAGCAGATAACTGCAGAGGTCATAGATCTAGGCAAGAACACCTTCATCTTAGGTTTCTCATGGCTACATTGCCACAACCCAGAGATAGATTGGGCCAAAGGAACAGTCACAATGATGCAATGCCTGTGGACATGCCACCTTCTCCAGGATAAGCTGAATTTAGACATTGAGGACCCTGACCACCAGGAATGGGATTTCCAGTATGCCACCTATGCTGCAGTGCATGCGCTAGACGTACCTATACCCCCAGAAACCAAAGAAAAGACTGTTGAGGAGATGGTACCTAAGGAGTATCAGCAGTACCTCAAAGTGTTCTCAAAAGGAGAATCAGAATGAATGCCCACACACAAGCCATGGGACCATGCCATCAATCTAAAGAACTCATTTAAGCTGCACAAATGCTGCATCATACTGCTGTCCCCCGATGAGCAGCTAGAGGTAATGTCGTTCATTGATGATGAGCATGATGAGGATTCCAGGCAGAGAAGGAAATGGGAAGGGTGGAGACCCGTGGAGGAGGATTGACTCAACAAGTGAAAAACAAGAGACAAGAGCAGTGCATGCAGGCCCAAGTGTTGTCCATCGCTGCTGTCGTGATATGGGAGAAGGAAGAAACTGCCACCACCCTGCTGACTCATGCATGGACTATACTCTGGGAAGGTCACGTGTGACCAGCCCAGACTGCCAACAGTCTTCCATTCTGAAAATTTCAAGTTCAATAAAACTCATGACAAATGAATTCTACCACTTACCAATGCCTTTGAGATCTAAGACTTCATCAAAACTCACAGAAACCTCATCTCATATGTCAGCAGATAAGTTGGGTAGCTTGTGAGTCAGATCAGAGTGGATGATGTCAGTGTGATATAGTACATATGCTCATAATGCATACCACCAGGACCAGGGGAGCTTCAATGCATTATGGGGGATATGCAAGTCGAGAATTTTTCCCACAGGGCCTCTAGGGGATGAAAAGAAATGTTACTGTACTACAGCTGAATTACATCCTTTTCCTGAAAGGAAGCTATCTAGTGTACAGCATCAGACTTAGCATGGAGCTTGCACTTTAATTAGAGGGATAGTAATGGAAAGGATAAATTGGTGGCAGTATGTGATTTTCCGCACATACAGTGGCTCAAAAAAGTGTCCCAATGTTGGGTCATTTTGGAGACATTGACTAATTGCCAGAAATAAAGAACAAACAAGACCAAATAGTTACAGAATAAAAGAAGATAAATACTCTTGGCATTCTAAAACCGCTTACATAATGTGATTTGGTTGTCATGCCATTGAGATATAGCTATTTTAAAATGATATGTCATTGGGATACTTATTTGAGCATCATGCTGTTAGTAAATAACATAAGCATTTAATAGCTCCTGATGAATGTTATGTACTGACCATGGCTACTTATGTAAATTACATAATTTAGATGCTCTAATCTTGTATGACTAATCCAAAATCATGATGAAATTCATTTCTATCTTTATCAAAACTATTATCCTCTTTCTCTCTGAATCTGGCCTTTCTATTTGTATGATATCCTCCAAAATAGATCTAGTGAAGTCTATTATGCATAGAGCCATCAAGGAATCCCTTCAAGAGAAGAGAAACATCAAACTAGGATGTTCTCCTAAGTTTTCTCCTACTGATAGAAGAAGAATTATCTCTAGTGTTACCACTAGTGAGGCTGGAAATGCTGTTCAAGCCACTCATCTCATCAATTCTACTGCTCCTCTCCTATCTCCTCCTAGACTGTTCATAATGTGCTGAAGTCTGCTTTCCTAAAGGCTGTGGTCAAGAAGAAGAAGTCTCTCTTACCTATCAGAAATAGAAAACAATGGCTAGCCTTTGCTCTCAAGTACAAGAACTACTATAGAGGACTAGAATATGGTTATTTAGTCAGATGAAATCAAGATCAACAGGATTGGATCAGATGGAAGGAAATATGTATGGAAATTAACAGGCAAACCTTTGCAAGATAGAGAGATTCAAAGAATAGTAATGTTTGAAGAGGGCTTTTTAATGATTTTGGAATGCATGGGCTGGAATGGTGTA
>JBBPUA010000891.1:0-11312 GCA_038094355.1 Afroboletus lepidellus | reverse complement strand
CAGAAAGCCTGTGACACCGCATGGGGGCGGTGGCAGGGACGGTGGTATCGCAGCATGTTCAGGAAATCAAAGAGATGCCTTGGTGGCACTTGGCCCGACACCATGCTTGCTGAGGGCAGAGACTATGACCCTGACCCGCAAGGGTAAGCGGGGATTCCAACACAGGACCCACCCAACTGGGTTAACATCATGCTGTCATTGATGGCACGGTATCGCATTTTCCTCATATCGCTGGACAGAAGAATCGTTGGCCAGATCGAAACAGACCTCATTGGGAGGTTCGGAGCAGACGGGCACTCGTAGTGCATGGCTCCCAGTGGTTGGACACGATGGAAACGATGATGGACCATATAGAACGTATTGAGGAGCTTTATCTGGAGTTTCCGCTTTTGCGGGTCTTTTGAACCAGGCTTTTTGAAAAAAAAACTTGGTGAGTCGTTCCGGGTCGGTGACGGTCACACGGACATGTCGGGAAGCCGTCGCAAATGCCGCCAAGCCGTCCTGGAAGTGTCACGGCTATGTCCGAATCGTTGAGCTGCAAACGCCGTGCAGAGATCAATGACTTTGCGCTACAGGACCAACGGCTATTTCTCACAAAATGCTTATCCGGCAGTACTGCCATCTCTCAGGCTGTCCCGCAACATCCCGTTTTTCCCGAAATAGTTCTGAGGGTCATTCCAACCTTCGACCTCGACCATCGACCTGACCACGGCTCACCAAGTTCGGCCTGCAGGAGATGTCTTCCGAATCGGTCGCAAAACACCATCATGCAGCCATCGAACCACCCAACCCGAGGTCGCGGTTCGACTTGCGACATCGCGCGCACGTCGTCCAGCGCAAGGTGACCACCAGAATGGGCTGGTTTGGCGACTACGACTACGCGTGGCTCTGCTCGCCTGTTCTCCCATGTTCGATCGGCGGAAGGAAGCCGCGGCGAAGACAACCACCTTTCTACGGCGTTGACGACGAGCTCCCGCTCGTCCTCGCGATAGCAAGTGGGCTTCAGCATGCGCTTGCTATGCTCGCTGGGTTGATCACGCCTCCCATCATCTTTGCGAGCACGCTGGCGCTCGATGCACAAACCTCTGCGTACATGATATCTGCGTCGCTCATTGGCTGTGGCGAGTAGCCGTTCCATTTGTGTCCCCTTGGGCTAAAAGTCTGCTTCCAGGGATTTTAAGTCTCGTTCAAATGTCGCGCATCAAGCTTTGGAAAGGATATTATCTCGGTACTGGTCTATTGTCTGTGGTCGGAACCAGCTTCGCGACTCTGAGCACTGCCAACGCCGTGCGTACCTGTCTATCTCCGGAGCTTGAATATCATTTGATAGTGTATCTGAAAGATTTTCAACGCCATGTATGCTAACGGGACGTGCCCTTCTGTTACCGCTGCTGACGGTAGCGTGACCCGCGGCGCCTGTCCTAATGCATACGGTATGGTTCTTGGTAGGTTCATAGAGTTTCTTTTCGCTGTCCCAAGTCATATCTCGCCGTCGTCCAGGCACATCATTAATATGTTCGTTCCTTGAGATTGGGTTATCGTTCATTCCCCCACGCACCTTGCAGCGAATATTTCCGCCAATGGTCACGGGTACGTGGTCCTTATCAATGAAAGCTCATTTGCTAACAAGCGTGATCAGGTGCCGTCATTGTCATGATCGGGGCGTCTCTGATCGGTTCGTCTGGCATACCGAACTGGGGTGGAGGATCCAATGGTTGTCAAGCTCGTCCTGCGAGCGGTCCGCTCTCTTTATGCCCGACCGTCACGTCCAAACACGCGCTTCCGTAAGAAACATCGAGGACCGTTAGTGCTGTGCTAGGGCTATCTGACCTCGTCGCTCAGGTGGGGCTCACCAGAGTTTATCGGTCTCGGTTTTCTTTCGTTTATCAGCATCATCCTCACGGAGCTATTTGGTTCCCCGTTCTTGAAGAATGCGAGTATCATCGTAGGGCTTGCGGTGGGATGTATCGTCGCGGGTGCTGCGGGATATATCGATGGAAGTACGATTACTTCGGCGCCAGCTATTACGTTCCTGTGGTATGCTCAACATCTACTATGAACTCACATGGTGTTCATATCTAGCAGGGTTCACACGTTCAAGATCGGTGTTTACCCTCCAGCTATCCTACCGATGCTAGCAGTATACGGTACGCATACGCGTTTTTGCATCCCGTTTTGGTTTGACGTCTATACTCTCCCAGTATCCACCACGATGGAAGCAATAGGTGATGTTACCGCTTCTGCCGAAGTATCCCGTCTGAAAGTTACTGGGGATGACTTTGACTCTCGTATTCAAGGCGGTGTTTTGGTAGGCACGTTTTTCTCATATCGACCCAGCGTTGTTAATCTCATGTTAGAGCGACGGCTTTGGAGGGTTCATGTCCGCGTTGTTTACAGTGACGCCATTGTCTATTTTTGCTCAGGTCAGTATTTAGCAACGACATAATCCAAGTGGATCTTTGACCAACCCATGTTTTTCAGAACAACGGTGTTATCGCGCTTACTCGTTGTGCAAATCGCGCCGCTGGTCGATGGTGTTGCGTATTCCTGATCCTTTTTGGAGTCCTTGGCAAGGTCTCTGGTTTTTTCCTTGCTAGTACGCATCCCATGTTTCACGCAGTGTCCTTCTGATGACACACGACAGTCCCCAACCCGGTCCTCGGAGGCGTGACCACCTTTCTCTTTGCAAGCGTGGTCGTCTCTGGTCTGCGCGTGCTTTCCTACGTACACTATACCCGCCGCGATCGGTTCATCCTCGCCGCTGCCTTGTCCTTTGGTTTTGGGGACTTGCTCGTGCCAGGCGTGTTCATCCACTTGTTCGACGGCGTCCACAACCCGGGCTCGGGTCTGCAGGGTTTGATGGATTCGATCACGATCATATTGAGTACGCCATGTGAGTGGCTGGTCTGCAAGTGTGTTCTCTATGAGCGCTGATCGTGTCTGCGTCGGTAGTTTTGGTTTCCGGATTGGCAGCTGTCATCTTGAATTTGATCATTCCGCAAGAATCGTCGCAAGGGGTGGATGATGACGAGGATGACGCGCAGGTGGTCGAAGTCGAGGAAGTGGGACCGTCGGATCAAGCGCAAAAGGCTTGAATTTGGGCCCGGGAAAATGTGCTCTAATCTACTCTGAATCACAATCACGCTTACGGAGTGAGGCCTGACAACTACTGCAAGCATAATTAATGAAGTCTGTGATTCGTTATACTGGTGAAGATCTACCTCTTGTATCAAACGATGCAGAGTATGTATTATCATAGAGGCTTGAAAAGGCAGTGATGGATTCCACCTATAGTCTAACTTTTCTTCCGTTCTTCCTTGCAACTGACGTTCCGCAATCCTGCATGCGAGTCAGTCCATTGTCAAGACGGCAGAAAAAGAGACCTCCATACCCTTTAAGTACGCATTACTGAGAGGAAACGTATCAATACAAGTCATAGCCGGTCAGCGCGCCGTTCTCGTGCAGATTGGAGCACGCGTTCGGTTCGATGGCGACGTCACCGCAGTCGTACAGTGTTCAGGGGAACTGGCTGGGATCGTACCAGTACATGGACTGGTACACCATCTCGTTGGGAGCGCTGTGCCCGACGTCCGTGGCGACGACATATCCCGTATAGTCCGCGCTGCTGCAAAAGATGAACGCGTCGTCGTCAGGGAAGGTGACGTCTGGGGTGGCGCTGGTAGGGACGGCGGTCCGTCGAGCGAGAATGCCACTCGCGAGGAGGGCGGGGAGGAAAGCAAGCGCGCTGAGATACATGGTGTGTGACCGAGGAGGGGTCGACGAGGACGAAGCAAAGGTCTTGGAGGCAGTTTTACATGGCTCGAGGCTCCACTCATGTGAAGCGATCTCACATAAAAAACATCGTCGTACATTGTCTCAGATGGCGGCCGCGTTGGGCGGCCTGACCGCCTACGTGCATTGCGTGAAGGTGTGAGTAGATGACCCGAGCTAGTTACTCACAGATATGCATCAGGGGTCGACGGGCACCCTCCTCTGAGGGAACCTGGGGCTACGACATAGCAGATAGTTTGATCACATTCTCAAATGCTTTTGCGAGACTTGTCAGGCGGCCTGAGAAGTAGAAACAGTAGTATTACAAGGACGGTCCGCAAGAGCATCCAAAAGTCCTGCAAACGACATCGACTCCGACCTTGCATCTACCCCCAGCACTCTTTTATATTTCCCCGATATAGAATGTCTAGTATCATGAGATCCACGTAAGTGATCAAAGTCGCCATAGGTCTCACCTGCAATTCGACCTCTCCTGCGTCCGGCCTCCAAACACACATTCGGAAAACCTGTAGGTAAGGGTAACTCCATTGACAGGAAACCAGACGAAGGAATATCCGTACCCTTTGTAGGTACATATCAAGCGGGTATATTGACAACATACCAATACTCGTAAAAGTCGGTCAAAGCACCGTTTTCGTACAGATTGTAGCAGGTGTTCGGAGCGATGGTCACTTGGTCGCAGTCGTAGTAGTCGACGCACGTGTACAGTATCCAGCTGTAATGCCCGGGATCGTACCAGTAGATGGATTGGTATCCCATCCCGTTCGGTGCGCCGTGCCCGTCGTCTGCAGGGCCTACATTCGTAGTGACCTCGCATGTGCCCGTGCAGTCTTGAGCGCTACAAAAGATGAATGCGTCGGTATTGGGGTAGGTAACGTCAGGGGTCGTGCTGGTGGGCACGGCAGTTTGTTCGGAGAGGACGCCGCTCGCGAAGAGGGCTGGGAGGAAGAGGGCAAGAGTGCTGATATACATGGCGTGACAAGTCGAGGGGGTCAACAGTGCCAACCAAATTGCGATGGGGCACCGCGAGATACCATGAGAAAGAGTCCCACGCAAAAGACGTTGTCTTGCGCAGCTGGACTGTCAGATGATGGCCAGGGAGGGTGACTGCATACTGTGCGAGTGGGTTCCGAATGAACATCAACGAAATCTGAACTAGTAGCTCACAAATACACATGGGGCCAACGGGTGCTTTCGTCTTGAGTACACGGTAGACAAAAATCCTACGCTCATGGGACCTGTCCCCAAGGACCTTCAGATCGTGTAGGGTCCCGTAGGGCCTCCCATCTCGACCACGTTATTGACATTGGCCTCTTGCGACGTCGTTATCGAGGGAGCAAGTCTTTGTGCGATGAGCACAGAAATCACAACACGACCTCGAATGTACGTTCAATTGGACAGGAAAGGAAAGGTGCGCACTATCACACGGGTCGCACGTGATGGTGATCGTAGATGATTCTTTCCTACCCCTACTAGTACTCTTGCCCCTACTATGCCCCTCTGATGCCCTTGACTTGGACTTGCTCCCGGCATCAAAGGCGCGATGCAAGGCCAGATCCAGTCGACTACTGGGACCCCGTCGAACCTCACCCACCCCGATGAAGTCCTTACTCCAGTGATCATTCGTGCATAGCACTCCTGTACCCAGCTGACGACCGAGGTAGGTCGGATGATGCGGGTATTGGAGTGGCTCACGGTTCATGAGCTGTTGAGCATGTATGTGTTGGGAGGTGTAACGGGGGATCGTAAATCGGTCCGTGATACCTGCTGCGAGCCATGAGTATGCCAGCGGTGGCTATATGCGTCGAGATGAACACCTACCTGTTGATTTAGCCAAGTCACTAGGCTTCAAGCCCGACTAGAAACTCGATGATTGGTCTTCAAAAGTATATCCCCGCTGGAGAGCCATCTACCCCGAACCTGTAGAAACATTGATCACCAGTACGAAGCGGCTAGAGGCCATGGCCATAACATTTCCCAGTCATCTAGCATAGCCTGCTCCGTTGATCATCCGTGCATAGCACCTTTGTGCCAGCTGACGACAGCCACCTACAATGACGCTCAGTCGGATGACGCCGGTTGCTGGGGTGGCTCACGTTCAATGGCTGAAGTCACAGAGCATATATGCGTTGCTGTTATGAGGTGCCCTGAGGTCTGAGTCGTCGATGGCTCTGTTGCTCGCGACGTGATTACAAGGAGCATGCTACTCTGGGGAACGGATCAAGCACAACATGGCACGATGATTTATCGTGCGACCACGATAAACGCGTGTAGATGTATCTCCCACCGATTCGCAGAATTTGGATGGGTCCCTTCGATCCCCGGCCCCATTTACGTGTGTCCGCTCTGAATATTTGCAAACGACCGCAGATGCATAGTCTTGTACTATCGAGGCTAACGCCTCTTGTCCTCGCAAGCTCGACGCGCTTGTGTGGTGTAATTAGTCGGTGTTCCAAGTGTCTAGTCTGGTTACGACGCACCAGCAATTCCAGGCGCGCTGGAACCATTGCATGTGCCTTATGATGCATGGACGATTTTTGCCTGCAAGAGGGTCACCGTGGCATCGAGCACTGATGTTAATGCGTGGACACAGGTCGACCGATGAAAAGTTGCCGAACTTCTCCAAGGATGAGGCCAACGTAGTAGCGGTCGTACGAATGCGTTCAATGGTGGCTCGGACCAGTTCGAAGTCCTGTCCGGACGTTAGCGTGAGCGGCCGTGTGCAAGGAAAGGCTTACCTCGACCGTCGACACTTATCCTGGGTGACAAGAGCTTTGTGTCACGTACATTTGCAGTCGAGTTTGTGCATCGTAGGCGAAGTCGATGCGACGAAGCTGGCACGGGAGTCAAACGAAGTTGGGTGCGTTTGATAGTCACAAAGGAAAAAAAAAGGCAATAAATATTGAGACCCGTAGGTCTACCACTCCGGAAAAGCGTGTCATCCTTGTGCAGGGGCCATGCTAATCTTCTCTGTATCGTTCCAATTTTATCGTGTGCAACCCCGAAGGGTGCACTTAACTATGGCGTGGATGGGTGGTCACGAGCGCACTTTCGATTTATTCTTGGGAGACCTGAATGGAAAACTTCCTAATGTGGTAGTGAGCACTTTCTAAGTATGATGCGTGTCCCGTCGGCAGACTAGTGCAAACTCGTCCAAAAAGCACATACGAAGATTTCATGCGCAAGGAAAAGAGATTTCCGGTGGGTATCATATGCATAGTGTCCGACGAGATCTACCGCTACACTAACGCCCCCTCGCCCCTCCGATGACACACTGGACACCCGTATCGTACTTTAGCACGCACGACCGATGCGCTAGCATAAAACGCATCAGCACGCTCTAAATCAGTAGCATCGGGTTTACTCACAATGTAATCTTGGCACTGACTTCGTGCGCGGGCCGAGTATGAATGTTAACGTCGAGGTTGTTCTCCAAGTAGCGCGGGAGATCGTCCACGCCGTCAATGCAGTTGGCGTGCACGACGTGTCTGCAGAGGAAAAGTAATAAAAGATCTTGAGGCGAACGCAATAGTGACTCGCTGCACAACAGACAGGAACCTTTGGCTAGAGCGACCGTCATTCGTAAATAAGCTGACGGAAGCATCAGGGAAACAACGAACCACCAAGGAAGAAACCAGCGTTTTGGCCTTTTTGCCGGATAGTCGCGAGGGCTAGGGAGTCGCCGTTCAGGATCGCCTGGCAGCCTTCTAGTAGTGATATCTGTAGTTGGAAGTCATGAAGAATCTTGATGAGGGCCTCCTTGAGACCTGGAATTTCGAGGCCATTCTTAATCCGACGGATCAGTCGTATTGGGTCAATCTCGGCCCCGACGTTCTCAAGTAGTCCACGAATGAACGCTGTCGAGGGTGTGACTTCAGCGAGGCAGTCGAAAAAAAAAAAACAGGAATCCAACATACTCGGTCGCGTTTCGGCGTATTTGAGGAGATCCTCCCAAAGATCATCATCGTTCTGCTCCTTGGCAAACTCGATGGCCTACAAAGGAACTTGTCAAGAGATTTCACACCAATACCTGTAGACCTACCTGCTGAACGTCACCGATGCGCTCGATAATGAGCGTCAAGGCCTTCTTGTTATTGCCCATCCGACCGAGAAGAAAGACCATCTCGGGAACCAAGTCGCGACTTCTGCAAATATTATACGCCTGTACAGTGTTAACGATTTCGTGCTACGCCGACAAGGCAGCGGAAGGTGCACTCACTGCTTCCAGGTTGTAGTAGCTACTTGCTCTCAGGTATTCAATCAGTCTTGGCGTCGCGTATTCAGCGAAAAGGGTCACTTGGAGATCCGCAAAATCAGATGCGAGTTGCTGATCCTTCTTAAACAAAGCGTCAAGATAATGAAATAAGTACACTGGTCGCGGGCGTAGTTGTTGCACGACACGTCCCGCCTACCGATGAACAACGTCAGGATAGCTTAGTAGCGAAATGGACCAGCATACCGGTATCGAGTGAGTATGATTCACAAGCAACGTGATCGCCTCGCTCTGGCTCAAAACACTTTCGTGGCCCTCTTGCTTCCGTTTTTCGTTTAGCTCTTGGTCAAACTCAACGAGAAGAAGTGCTTGATCCTGGACGTCGGTAAATAAATTATGCTCTCTAATGAGGTCAAAAACGTTTGTTCTCCGTAGACGCAAATAGAATGGAAGAGCTTTGCCATATTGTCGGTTTGCAGTATACCTGGACAGTCGTGATTAGCAGGAAGGGGGAATAAACGCGCAGGCCATCTCACAGATCAGCAAGGCATTCCATTAACAGCACAGCGCCCGACCTCGGTGGCTCCGAGGAAGACGACGATGACGGAGTCCTGTCTAGTTCCGACTGGATTGCGACAATAACCGCGGAAATGTCATATATAGAGCTGGGCCATCCTCTGATCATTTGGTGCAAGGCCTGTGATGATCAAATGAAGCCATGGGATGCAACGTGTACCTCATGCGTACTGACCAGTTTATCGTGACTCAAGAAATAACCAAGTATCATTTCGTAAACCAGGTGCCCAAGCTGCGGGGCAGCTGTCGGTACGTATGGAATGATCGCCTAGAAAGCTAAAATCAGACTATGTCCGGATTCACGCGCAGAAACTCACTTGCAACTGGTATTTTTGGGCAAACACGAATATCCATTCCTCCCATTTTCGAACGTCCTGCCCACATACCTTTGGACACAACCGAGCCGCTTTCTCAAAGTCGCCTGATTAGAAATCGAGATCAGAAACATAGCTTTAAGGAGAGAAGAGAGGAAGAAAGGGCAGACCTTCGCTGACGAGGTGGTTGATATAACGAGCGCCAATTTGGATAGGATCTATCCTCGAATCTGGCGTTTCCGAAGCATGTTCGTCGCCAAGTTTCTCCACTTCATCAAGGGCCTCCTCGTATCGTTTATGTTCGACAAGCCAGGCAATGTGGTCCTTGCGATCCCTCGCTCGAACAAGAACGACATCCTTCGGACTGGCAACAACATAACATCGTTCGCCATTCGCGCCAACTGAATTGACTTCAGCTAGAAGGTAATCGTTGCAGCCCCATGCTTGGTAATTAGTCACGCTGAGGGCATCGGCGGTGAGCTCTTCACCAGATCGTGATATGATGCGTAACTCAGGACGGTCTGCGGTCTTCCTTGCCTGACGAGCACGATCGTCTGTCATCTCGTCCCCATAGGTATCTGCGGGCTCGTATGCCAGTATCAAGAATGAGGTCAACGGGATAGCGGAGATGGCGTCATTCTCCTGGGCCAAGTTGTATGGGGACATGGGATGAGGGAGAATACCGGAGATCATACAGTCCAACTGAAAAGCGGCCGTCACTTCAACGGCCCAGGGTGAAAGTTTAGGGCCTCCGGAGGGGCGCGAGCGTATTCGTGCGACCTTGATGTGGTCAGCCCAGGCGATGAGCAACGTGGTGTCATCCTGCCAGTGCAAAGTGCACTTGAAAAGGTCGGCTCTAGGGCTGCCATCTGGTCGGTCTATAAAGGTAATGCGGGATTGGGATTGGGTGTCGTATATCTTGACTCCCTATAATACACAACAGAGGTCTGGAACGGTGGCATAGTAAGACAACCAGAGACTCACATAATCGTTTGCCCATGCAATGAAATGTTCTCTCCATCGTACATGCCATATAGGACCTTCCGCCGAGTGAAGGATCGTCTCCTTATGGCCAAGCCAACCCTTCTCCCGCAGAACCAGTGTACCCGCCATGCCTCCGCACACAAAGGCGCGAGTGGTCTTTTTAGCAAAGTGAGGTTCAAGGGCTACGCTGCGTATCGGTCGTTTCATGTCGAAGACGTAGGATTCAGTTGTAGAAAGTGAGTGCACGACGACCTGCCCTAGTAACTGCCCAATCAGTAGGCCGAGTCTGACGGGAACACACTTCTCACCATCGATCGATGCAGTCGCGACGAAATCCGCGGTGCTATCCATCTCAATGTCGCTCACAGAAGCTTGATGGGGTTTGAAAGACTTGATGCGTTCCCCTGCAAGATTGAACACGTGCACGATGCCCGCGTGGGTCCCAAGAGCCTGGCAACATGAGAACATATAACTTAGGCCCGGTACACTGTCTGATAGTTTGATAGAGACGTACCAGACATTTATTGGAAACTGCAAGAGCCGAAGCCGAGTCCTTCTTGAGTAAATCGTTGACCGGGCCACCCATTCTTTCGTATTTGAGGGAAGGCTCTTCCTCCTCATCGTCGTCACCATCGTCACCACCTTCTTCACCCTCTTCTTCTTCTTCCTCTTCCTCGTCACCATCGACATCATAGTGTTGCCCTACCCCCGTCTGCAATGACTCTCCTTTAGCATCGTCTTCCGATTCCTCCTCTTCATCGTCGTCGATATCTTCATCTTCGCCGCTTTCGTCCTCCCCACTTTCCTGCCTCACGCTCCCGTTGCCGTTCGTCGGACTATCCTCGGTACCGTTGCCTGGTGGAGCACGTGAGTCGACTAGTTTCTCAGCGATTGGCTGTTGTGGATGAAGAGTGGGCGCTTCGCCGGCATTGATAACCAGAGCGGGCATTTTCTGAACTTGAGCGAGAGGGCAATTCAGCCAGACGGGGACATGTAGGACCCTCGGAAGCTGGGGCGCACTGCGAGCGGTCGAGCGTGCCGTCAGGCGTGTTTGACGTTGTTGACGTCAACCCTGGAATTTGCAAGCACGACGCGGTTAAGCAGAATTTAAATCTGGAGAAAATGTAGTGCGAAATGTGAAGATATACTTGGAATATAAATTACCATTCGGAAGACCGGAAAACTTAATGTTTACTCGGTCGGAAATTCGTAGGCTAGAACTTGAAATACAGGCGAACATATTACTTCTGGCCAAATAGTATATTTAGACTTAGCGTTAATTGCAGACTTAACTTGAAATTTGGTAAAGTAATTTTGTACAGTAGAAAACTTTAATTAACTATGTATTTGGACATAGTTTCAAAGTTTTGTCTGAAAACCAAAAGTTTTTCCATGTACAAAATTACTTACCAAATTTCAAGTTAAGTCTACAA
>JBBPUA010000890.1:0-11316 GCA_038094355.1 Afroboletus lepidellus | reverse complement strand
CCTGGCCTCCTCGCAGACGGCGTGCTCACTGCCAAGCTGCCCTCCGTGCGCCAATTCCTCGACGCTGCCACGATCGCCCCGCCAGAGTGTCCGCCCCTCCCCACCGACAACCGGGTGCTGGCGCTTGTCGCACTCTCTGTCTTTTACCATCCCCTCCATCCGGCCCACTGGGCCTTTTGGAACAGAGAGCAGAAGAAGGCGACCGCGTTGATGATACAGTCTGTCCTGGGTGCGTCTCTCCCAGCCGCCTCGAGGTTTGTGCTGACGCTCGTCTCGCAGATACGACCCCCACTCCTATTCTCTCACCGATTGGGTGGATCGACGTCCCAGAGAACCTCTGGATACTCAAGAGCATGCAGCTCGCATATGCACCAGCGCTTGCCTCTCTCCCGTGGTACGCAACATATACCCCCGCCGAACCCGAGAGTCGTATGAATCTCCGCAAGCGAAAGCCCCCTGCCATCCTCTCGTCCGCGGCCAACGGCCCGAGCGGCGACGAAACGGTAGACGAGGAGGAGAGAATCACCCCTCCGCCTCGCAAGCGCGCGAGGACCCGCAAGTCCGCCGCTACTCGCTCGGCAGAGGCCAGAGCCAAGTCCAATACCAACGACGATCCCGCAGACAGCGGTGGCAAACAAGGTGATGCGAACAAGGCCCCAGAAGGCCCTCTCTTACTCGCACCCGATGTCCCACCCACCCTCACCAAGTCTGCGAAACGCGAGCGAATCGACTCGCCAGAGATTATCGTGTCAGCCCCAGATGGCTCTGTGCAGCCCGATTTATTGGATGTCGAAGAAGCGCCCGAGCTACGCAAGAGCTTGCGTCAGCGAGAACGCAAGGCGAAAGCAGCCAGCTCTGCGTCGCCTGCATCCGTCGCATCCACCCTAACGCCACCCGTTCGGACTCGCGGCCTGTCCCAGGTGCGGACGCCCTCCCGTGAGTCGTCCTCGGCGACCCCCGAGTCCGTCGGGGGAGGGGAGTCCGGGTCGAGCACGGCTGTCAGCCTATGCGACGAAGAAGCCACGAAATCTAAAGCCATCGAAGCAGTAGAAGCGGAAGAAGACGGCCCCCCCGTAAAGAGGCCCCGAATTGCCCGTCCCAGAGCCAAGAGCGGCTCTCGCGCGAGGACCACGAAGAACAAGACGGACGCCACTGACGAAGCAAAAACGAACGAGACCGTGCAGGCGCGGCCAAAGGCACGATCGAGGGCCAAGGCCCGAAGACGCTGATAGGCTATCCCGACCATGTATCAAGACAAGACTCTAGCATCGGCATCAGCATCAGCATTATATTGGAATTATCATCATACCCATATCGCATCGGAAGGAATCATATTTTTCCCTCGATCTCAAGTTGTATACAGTCTCGCCGTTTTCACCACGGTCGATGGCCCTGTAGGTGGATATAGAGTGGGTTGTACCGATCACTGTTTCTCTCTCCTTTTTCTCTGTATTACTGAAAGCAACGCCCGTGTGTGCATACCTAGTACCGTCGCTTTGCTTTGCACTTGAGTCTGTACCTGGTAGAACAGGAGGCGATGTGTACCATACTGAAGTGGGATGTAGGAGAATGCGACTTTCTTGGAATATGACGCGACGCGTCTTGTCACAAACGCGGTGTGACACGACACGTGATCAATGACGAGTGACTGCACCGCCACGCATCTCGTCCTTGGTTTTGAACAATGGCAGGTATTCGTCGTGTCCTGCGCGCGAGGGCGTCGCTGACGTCCCACAGACTATGCCGTGTTCGCCCTCGCCGACTTTGACGCCCACGCCTATGCCAACGCCGTGCTGGCTGGAGAGGCGTACCCCCCCGGATCTGGCAAGCCAAAAACGCTCGGACAAGGCAAGGAAGACGTCTCGGTGGCGATCTCGAGGCTGGACGTAGGGATCGAGGACGTCAACCGACAAATCAAAGCCTTGGTACGCCCATTCTTCCGTGCCTTTCGCCGCTGACGACCGCGCAGGTGACGACGCACCACGAGGCGCTCCTCCGGCACGCGTCGGGGGCGAGCGCGCTGGGTGCCTCTGTACAGGCCGTCCGGCGAGGCCTAGACGACGTCGCGTCGTCGATCGACAAGTGCGTTTGGGTCTGCCCAGTTCGTCCACGCGCGCTGACCACGACGACAGACTCCGCACCAAGATCCACACGCCGCACGCTGCGCTGCAGACGCACGTTGCGCGCCTCGCGCGGCTCCACGCGGCGCACGATGCGCTGCGGCGGACGGCACGGTTTGGGGTGCTCGCGAAGCGGCTCGAGGGGCAGATGGGCGACCTCGGGGCGGGGGACGAGCGCGAGCGGGCGATTGCCAAGGCGGCGTTGAGTGTCGCGGAGCTCGGGGCGTTGCTCGAGGCGGGGGACGAGGCGGACGGGGTCCCGCTGCGCGCGGTCGACGCTGCGGCGGCGTACGTCCCGTTTATTGTGGACGCGCGGAAGAGGGTGCAGGAGGAGATGGAGGGGATGGTGTTGCAGGGGCTTGGGTCGCTGGTGCGTGCGCTGCCTTGCTCTGTCGGCACGCTCACAAGGGTGCAGGATCAATCGCTCCTCGCGTCGTCGTTGCAGACGGCGTACAACTTGCGCACGTTGCCGACGCTCGTAGAGGGCCTCGTGCGCGACTTGAGCGAGGCCGTCGAGGAGCGGATTCGGAATGCGTTTGACGTGTCGAGGATATCGAGGGAGATCGTGGCCAAGGGTGGGTCGACTTGTGGATGGCAGGGACGTGGCTTAGTGTGGTGATTTGCAGAACCCACGCAGGCGTCGCAGGGACTGTTGTACAAGTCGCGCGTGCGGACGGAGCCGACCAACGTCACGGCCCCGCAATTCGCAGCGGCGTTGTGGACGAGGATCGAGTCGCTCGTCGAGGAGATGGCGGGGTGCTGCATCAAGGTGGGGGCTATGCTTGGATTGTGTACGGGAACTTAGACTTTTCGTCCAGGTTTATACCCTCGAGAAAGTGCTCAATCTCAAAAAGGATCCGCTGACTGGAGTGTCTTTCCTCGACGAAGCGCTCAAGGTTCGTGATCCACACACCTGCAGGTGGTTAATCAGAAGCATCAGGTAATCGACAACAAACCGAGTACTATATTTTGGACCTCTTTGGGCAAGTCTCTGGACAAACACGCACGCGACGCCGCCAAGGGTTGGTAGTGATCCTGATGATGCCAAGGTGATCTAACGACCAGTATAGGATCAAGCTTTCTACATCAAACTCTGAGCGCTGGCTATCCAAAGCTCCTCCGACTTTTCCAAGAGTTCTTTGCCAGCATTGCGGTGCACACGGACACCGTGTACACCCCATCATATCAATCGTGAGTCAGTTCCGGCGTCTTTGGAAGCTCATCACCGACGATTGAGCCTAGTCCAGAAACGGTCATCATACTCCATGCACTTTCCACGTTCGAAGCCCTCTATGTCTCTCGCTCGTCTACCCGGATGCTCGAGGCTGTCGCCCAAGCTTTCTCTGGTGGATCTCGTGCTCCTCCGGGTGCGATCGAAGGAAACAATATCGTGCGCACCGTGACCAACGAGCTCGACACGGCGCGGTTCGATCCCCTGCTGGTGCGCGTGATCGCCAAGAATGCGGCCACGAGTCTAGAAAGCGTGGTGACCAGAGCCGATGGACTGGTGAGAAGATTACGGTTGCAAGGTTGTCGCTGACGCCTATTGCAGGTTATATCTGACCGTTCAGCCGTGTCGCTCATGGGCCCGATGACGACACCACAACAAGTATTGAATGGACAGGTCGCGTCCTGCCTGTATCATTGCTGGACCAAGTTGGAGAAACTGATGGAAGAACACGCGGAGAGCGTGTCTACCACCATCGGACCTAGTATAACTGTACGTGAACACCACATGTGGTCGCTGTCGCACTAACCCGCATCCAGAAAATCCGAAGTAGATATGATCAGATCGTCGATCCTCTGCTAAATGCCATCAAAAAGGAGCTCGCAGGGATCATGGCAAGGCTTCACAGGCTCGACCTGCAAAAGGCGATCGATCCCATGGCGGGCATGGCGGGAACGAGTCTGTACATGAAAGACCTCGTCGACAAACTCAACTTTGTCAAGACGGGAATATTGAACAATTTTGCACCCGAGATCGTGCAACCTTGGTGGTCCCCATCGTTTTGATCGAGACGCGTGTCGCTAATCCCTGACAAACAGGGCGTCCATCATTGTCAAGTACGTCATTCACATATTCGTGCTGCACGCCTCGATCGCGAAACCGCTGGGCGAGAGCGGAAAGCTTCAACTGACGACGGACATGGCGGAGCTCGAGTTCTCCCTCAGCGCGTTTTTATCCGACGCCTCGCAAAGCAAACGCGGCGCGAGCCTCGAGCGCATCGGCGACGAATACAAGGCGTTGCGAGCGATGCGGTGCGTGTCCTTCATTCCCTCTCCCATCGCGTACTCACGGGTGCAGACCGCTGCTTTTTTTGGACAATGCGGATCTGGCATCGCCCGAGCGGACCGCGGGACTCCCGCCGCTCGTCGTACTGCATCACGTGCTGGTACGCTCGCCGATGCCGCTTCCGCATGCGTTGCATGGGTGGCAAGAAGCCGAGTACGTACGGTGGGTGGGCGAGCACACGCCTGAGGAAGCGTTGTCGCTCGTCGAGGGGTGTGTCGCGCATTGGGAGAAGCGGGATCGGGACCGGGACGACGAGGACGGGGAGGAGTATGTCGAGCTGGCGCGGGCGGTGCTTGGGGGTGCGTCGTAATGTGGCGTCCTGCGTTATTTCTGAATGAGAGGGGCTGTACGCTGTGGTCCGCAAGGTCCGGTAGGAATTTACCTGGGAACGGTCAGTTGACAAGAAGCCGGGAATGGTCGGATGACGTCCCGGTGATGTGACAGCGGTTGGTTCGGTCCGGTGTCAAGGTTCGTGTTCCCGGTTTCGATCGTTTGATGGACACAGACGGGACTTGTGCGCTCAGATCTGCAGGGCGACTGGCGGTGGGCGCACTGCCCATGGTTGCCCCAAGTATGGGTGATTTTAGAGGATCAGGTGCAACCGAGTAGCAATGGAGGGAATTACGTAACCGATTCCCCCTTTCTCCGACAACTCATGTCCTGCCCTAGTTTCACGCTATGGTTCTCCATACTCTTCCCCGGTCGGCCTCTCGACTATTCAATTCACAAGACGGTCGCGCCACGTGACATGGAAGTATTTGACTTCACCATCACCCTTGCCAGTGAGCTTGAACCCTTGGGGATTCAGGCCAACCGAGGAGTATACCTTTACAAGGCCCCAAACGTGTCCATCCAAGACCTGCCTATGGCTCAGATCTCCATGTTCGATCTCGGGAAATCCTTGGTTGCGGTTGAAACTCTGGAAACTATTTTCGGCCCACAACCTGCAGAGCATGCTCTTCACTTTATTGTCTTCTGCACCGGTTAACCGTCCCTTGCGATTCTGGCATGGCAGATGCTTACACTCTGCTATCCACAGATATGCCAATGCCTGTCTGTTGCTGGGTTCGGGGCACAAATACCCCATTCCGGCTTGAGGTGCAAAGAAATGAATCCGTGCACGCGTTACTCGGCATCGTAAAAGAATCCATGGGCTTGAGTGCAGCCCTCGAGCGTTTGGAGCTGTACAGGTTCTCGTTCCATGATGACAAAGAGCTTGAGAGGGTCGTCCACACGGAACGGGAGGGCGAGTTGCTCTCGAAAATTCAAGACCTTCATACCGCATTTTATCGCTCTCCTCTCACTAAGACGGCATGCGTCGTTGTCGAAGTAGTCGGTGCGAACATTTCCGACAGTCCGTGGCACTACTGTTGCTGATCACACGATGGCAGGGCGTAAACGCGCACGAAGTTGGAACGTCCTTGAAAGAACGCTCAAGCGACAAAAGAGGATCCCATCACGCGTCACGACTTCAGAGTATTACAAGCTACAAACTGACATGAGGTCACGTTTCCTCGATCAGCGGTTCGCTCTTGAGCATCGATCATCGGACGAAGCGTCTCTTGTTCCGGATCGTGAACTTCCTCCACTGGAACTACTCTACCCAGGGTTTGGCCAGTTCCTTGACACCTACCGCGCCAAGCGCCACAGCGACTGCACAGTTGGCTCACCTAAACTCCGAGAACATGTCGAGCTGTTTGCGGAGCGGATGTCCCGTGTCTGTGCTGACGACTTCCAGAGGAAATTGGCTGGCGGGGTCGAACTCGACCAGATATTGAGTGGTTTGCTTAGTCCCAGGCAAGTGAGACCGTCTTCTGTCGACACAGAATTATTCGACGGTCGCTATCTTAATGCTCTCGGGCCCTATGGCGTACCCATATTTTTGGCGGTGTTCGAGAACGAGGCTGCAGGTTCCGAAGCCATTCCAATTGCGCAGCTGTCCATGTATTACGAACGGATCATTGGAAAGATGGCTGAAGCGAAACCGGACTTGGTTGAGCGTTCGAGGTTTCCTGTACTTGGTCTGACGGTTATCGGTATGTCTGTCATTTCTCGATATAGAGACAATGATCGTTGACTGGACCAGGCCCCGTGGTCACTTTTTACGCCATGGCTTACGTTGGGTCAACGGCGTATTGCTCTCTGACGCCTGGCCTCTCGTGCGTTCTTAATGCTGGCGGTGGCGATGATCGACGTGCACTTCACGCTGCCTTCACCGCGGCGAACGAACTTCTCGCTCGGATCGAAGAAGACGCAGTGAAACTGTGCAATGTCGTTTCTCCACCTCCATTCCTCGTAGACCATTTCATCCCAGACATCGAGGAGATACCTCGCATTCAGGATCCCAGCACGTCCATCAAATTCAAGATCTTCGACCTACTACACAAAAGTTCCGGCCTTGTCTATCGTGCCACGTCTGCAGACGGCCGTCTCGATTTAGTTATCAAGATAACGAGCTCGTATTCAACCGAGCTGCACCAGTTTTGCGCCGAGCGTGGCCATGCGCCCGTCCTCCATGCGGTCGAAAGGGTTCCCGGAAACATGGTCGTCGTGGCGATGGACTATCTGGAGGGTGACTTTCCGGGACCTGAAGGTTCCCAGGCCTACCGAGACATGCTCGCCCAACAGCTGAGACAACTCGTCCGAGAATTTCATCATGCTGGCTACGTGCATGGAGATCTGCGGGTCCCGAATCTCTATTGCGTCGGTGATACGACCATGCTGTTGGACTTTGACTGGGGAGGTAAAGTGGGAGAGGCATACTACCCACCTTGCCTCTTGAACCCACAGCTCAAGGAAGGGCGGGACATGAGCGATCTGAAGATCACGCCCGAGGACGATGACCGTGTTTTGGAAAGCACTTTGAAGTCTATTGGGTGTTCATAGATTACCGCTTGACTATCAAGTTCACAGTCATCCACCGGATACATCTGATTGATTGTTGCCATATTCTTTGTTCTCAGTTGGTCGTATGGGGGCTGTACACCACTTGCGTCCTGTCTTCCCGGGTGTTGGTGCGCCAGTCTCAAAGATGAATGGCAATTGGTATTTGGGTCCTCACGGCCTCATCCCACCATCTTACGTGTATCCGGGAAAGTTTCAATCGCTGAAGCAGTGTTGGAACACGTCGCCTCGACGGCACGCGCAACGGATATTACATCTACATTTGAAATCAAGCTCCTCGCTCTCAGAGCGGGGACAAGTCCTCGTCAAAGAAAATGGCGGTATAAGGCACACCGTCTTCGCGGACGACACCGCGGTACATGCCATCACAGTTGAGCGGCATGGTCACTGATTCAGAGAACGGTCAGTCTCGAGTAGGTAGAGTAGCGACACGAGACCGTTTACCATTTCCTTGTCTGTCCACGGCGATGACACCACCCATGCCGCCGTCTGCGAACAAGTCGTCGACGACATGCTGCGCTGCTTCTTGGACGGACTCGCAGAGAAACTGCATGCGATGAGCTATTGCCGAGGCAGCGTTCTGGCGGATGAAGTACTGGCAAACAAAAAAAGGGTGCATGTCAGCACATTGGTCGACGACGTGCAACGCCCTTGCGTACATCACCATCACCCGTTCCAGAGACCCCAACGCCGTGATGAGTAGATCTCCCCAACAAGCTGTCCCAGGTCCTCTTGAGGAAACCCCCTCGGTGCTGCCATTCCTCGGCCCAGAATCCACTGCCCATGATGGGGGTATCGCCCACGCGCCCGACCAGTTTGTTGGTCCTCCCGCCGGTAGAGGTCACCGCCGCAATACACCCACGGACGTCCAACGCCACGGCGCCGACGGTGCCCATGGGCATCAAATCCATCGGCTCGACTTTCGCGCATTCCGTTGTGTCTACGTGCGTCGTCTGGGAATCTGTCTCGCAGTCGCAGTCGGACACGGTATCTGGGACAGGCGGTGGTTCGATCGGTTCCACGGGGAGACCGAGACCGGTTCGGTGCTGCCTCCACCTGGCTTCAGTCCAAAAGTAAGACGGGTCGACGGTCTGGATACTGAGGTGTTCAGCGCCGATCATCTCTGCTGTATCGCCGGAGAGCATGGGGTGCGGTGCGAGATTGGGTGTGAGGTAGAGTGCACGGACGAGATGGGAAGGGTTCTTGGTGCGGGTGAGGAGGGCGGTGGAGACACCACGGCGCGTCGGTGGTATGTTGGGGTGTGCGGCGGGCGGCTTGGAGAGCATGAGAGACGCCTCGAGTTCGTTCTGTGGTCGACCATAGGGTCTCGTGCGTGAGCAATCAAACGACGTTGCAAGAGGCGAGACACCAAGAGGACCTTGCCAGCGACGTTGAAGACGGCACCTTTGCCAGCATTGAAGAGAGGACAATCTGACGATGAACGTGGGATGAGATCGTTGCGCTCAGGACTATAAGCCCGGTTACCTTCTAGGATCGTGACAGCGGCGACGGCAGCATCCATCGCTTCACCTCCGAGCTTGAGGACTTTGTGACCAGCCTGTAGTGCGCGCGTCAACGTTGCCCTATACTCGGCACGTTGTTCGGGTGTCGAACTCTCCCGGTTCATTGTGCCAGCACCACCATGGATGACCAGGACATATTGTCGTGCTGCCTGGCATTTTCCCGCGCGAAGAATGTTCAGCTGGGTGGATAGAGGCTTTGCAACGGACTGTTTGTCGGTCATTGTCGTCGGAGGCGGGTGCAGGGCGTGGTCAGAGACGTTCTCATCGTATGGACAGTCACGCCCTAATCAGGATTCGAGTGTGGGGAAAAACATTTGGATCGGGTCATTGTTCAACAAGAGTTACATCATGCCAATAGCACACCACGAGAGGGTAGGTTAGTATTACCATCATCGATAATGAAGCCTAGTGAGATCTCATCGACATCGTTCGGTAACTTCAAGACCGCCTTCACTTGATATACGTCTGAACGCACCCCCCAGAAAGATTAGGCATACTGAGTGCAGCAACGCCACATTCTAGGTTGCACCAGACTCTGCTCCTTTGCTGGCATTCTCTTGTGACTGTAATTGTTTTTCCAGAAGAATCAAGGAACACTGGAGACGACGTTGTAGTCAGAGCACTCGGTTATCAACAGTATGAGTGATTTATTCGAAAACGTGGGTATCCGCACAACGGAATCACATGCTCTCACTGATCGCTAGATATGTATGGGTCAATTCACCATCAGAAAAGATGGCAGTATATGGTACTCCATCCGCGCGGATAACGCCACGACACATACCGTCACAGTTGATCTGCAAAGTAACTGATTGAAAGCGCAGTCAGACTCAGGTGCGTGGGGAGAGACAGAGTCATTTAACATTTCCTTGTCTGTCTAAAGCGATGATACCGCCCAAGGCCTCATCCTTGAGTAAGGCATCAATGACATACTGCGCTGCCTCTTCGACGGACTCGCCCAGGTACTGCATGCGATTTGCTATCGTCGAGGCAGCGTTCCGGCGGATGTAGTACTACGCGCAAGTCAGAACATCATGCGATAAACAATGGGACCCTGCTTGCCGTACATCACCGTTGCCAGTCGAAGAGACCCCAACGCCGCATTCACTCGGTTTCCCTAACAATTGGTCCCAGGTCCTCTTGAAAAGGCCCCCTCTGCGTTGCCATTCTTCGGCCCAGAACCCACCACCCATGACAGAGGTATCGCCCACGCGACCGGCCAACTTGTTGGTCCGCCCACCCGTGGAGGTCACAGTAGCAATGCATCCACGGATGTCCAACGCCACGGCACCAACAGTACCCATGGGCATCGAGTCGATAGGTTCGAAATTCGAGCTTTCTGGTGAGCTTTCTGATCCCACCGGCGTTGTCTCGTAGTCTGTCTCGTAACCAGACTCGGACTTGGAATCTGGAACGCGTGGTGGCTCGAGATCTACTGGTAAACCAAGTCCCGTTCTATGTTCTCTCCACCTTGTTTCAGTCCAAAAGTAGGACGGATCGACGAGCTGGATGCCCAGATGCTCAGCGCCAATGGTTTCGACAGCCGTTCCAGCAAGCATGGGGTGCGGAGCCAGACTGGGTGTGAGATAGAGTTCACGAACGAGATGACATGGGTTCTTGATCCGAGTGAGGAGCGCAGCGGATATGCCACGGCGAGTGGCTGGTATGGCGGAGTGTGAGGCGGGCGGCTTAGAGAGCATAATGGATGCTTCGAGCTCATTCTGTGGTCAACCAGAGTATGAGTATGAGCAATCTGATAAACTCGCAGAGAACAAGATAAGATGACCTTTCCGGCCATGTTAAAGACAGCTCCTTTTCCAGCATTGAGGAGAGGAGAATCTGTCAACGCCAAACATGAGATTGTCCCTCCAAATTAGGGAAGGGCGAGTTGTAAACCCACCCTCCATGATCGTGACGGCGGCCACCGCAGCGTCCATCGCCTCACCCCCAAGCCTGAGGACGTCAAAGCATCTCGAAGTGCACGATTCAACGTCTCTCTGTACTTGGCGCGCTTTTCGGGCGTCAGGCTTTCTCGGGATACCAGCAACGCGCCCATCAGCGGAGGGTGCTGAGCGTCATATGACATTATATGACATTTTTCGATCATATAAAACCATACAACCACCAAGGAATTAGTAATAATTAGTATGGAAGGGATTATAATGTCATGTGACGCTGAGCACTCACCGCTGATGCCACCATGGATGACTAGGACATAGTTTTGTGCGGTTCCGCGTTTTGCTGCACGGAGAATGTTATGCTGGGCTACCAAAGGCTTTGCACTAGGCTCCATGGCGGCTGATAACGGTAACGGAGAGAGGTCAGAGATGTTCACAAGCTATCATTGCCGGCACTGTTCGGGACGCGAGAAGCGCAGAGATTGTGATGGGAAGATAGTAGCGTGTAATATTTTCAAGCTGTGGCATTGGCAAAGATAAAGGGTGGGCATGGTATTAGCATTCAGGACTTTGGGAAA